>JAUTDX010004938.1:0-20000 GCA_030844895.1 Ambrosia x helenae | reverse complement strand
CCCTAGTTGCGTTTGATGGTTCCTTACGATGAAAGAAGGAATGGGGAGGAAAAAGGGGATATGGTGAACGATAGAGGTGATTAGGGTTATTTAAGTTTATGTATTTTAATATTAAACACTCCTCCCCCCTCCATATTCACTAGTTTATGTTTGGCCCATAAACTTCTAAATTTATACATATAAGGTATAAAATTAACATTGTATATATGTATAAATTTGAAAAAAAATATATACGTAAAAATCCAATCCGATTAATCCCTAGTCGGTACCCCATCGGCCGACTAGCGCCTAGCAAGTTTTACGATACTGATGCCAAGTAGACGCTAACATGACATAATATAAAAGAATAAAGTTGTGGCTAGAGATAAGCCACAAACACATAGTCGAAGTGTTAGATTAAAGAAGTGTAAGGCTTAATTATGTCATGAATCACGTTTTATTTGTAAGCTTTAGCAATGACATGGCATCTCTATAGGTAAGTTTTACCTATCCCAAAAGTCATGATGCCGCTATAAAGTTTGTGGTCACCGAATCTCATTAGGCGTTGTGTAATGGGCGTCATAAGGGAGAGGCTTTATGATTATAACGCCTCATAAAGTCCCCTATACCGCCACCTTAGGCTTTATGGGGAGGGGCTTTATGTGTATAACTGGCGCTATCTGAAACAAAAACAATTTAATAATATTATTTTTAATAATTTTTTACACCTCTTTCTTTTACACCCAATTAAATAATAATATTTTAATCCTCATAGAGCCTCATAAAACTCTCACCGACTACACACATATTTTCCATAAAGCCCCATGAAGCCGTTCTAGCTAATATTTTATTAATATTTTAATCCATTAGAGCCCCATAAAGCCTCCCCACTAAACATACACTTATCGTTGCTATATGTGTCGTCATAGATGATTTTGTAGCCACGACAAGTTTGTCGTAAATGATATTTACAAAATAAAAACATTATTTAATTATTTTAATATTTACTAAATAAATAAAAACGTTTATTAAATTTATTTAGAACTATAGCACCTCTCTCACCGCTGGGTGTCGGTAAAAACTTTCTCTTCTATATTAAAAGAAAGACATTTTAATAGTGTCTTTCTTTTAATATATATATTGGCCACTAACTTTTAACTCTATTTTATTTTCTGTCACTAACTTTTAGATTAGCTTTATTTTTTTCTAATTTGACCACCAAACTTAGACCAACAAACTTTTAACTTTTAGAATTTAAAACTTTGGCCACTAACTTTTAACTTAACTTTATTTTCTTCCAATTTGACCACCAAACTTTTAGCTTTTAGAATTTAAAACTTTGACCACCAAACTTTTAGCCACTAACTTTTAGCTTTATTTTATTTTATGCCACTAACTTTTAGGTTAACTTTATTTTCTTCTAATTTGACCACCAAACTTAGACCAACAAACTTTTAACTTTTAGGATTTAAAACTTTGGCCACTAACTTTTAACTTAACTTTATTTTCTTCCAATTTGACCACCAAACTTTTAGCTTTTAGGATTTAAAACTTTGACCACCAAACTTTTAGCTTTTAGGATTTCAAACTTTCACCACCCAACTTTTTTAAACTTGCATTGCGCTTTGGCTAAACTTTTTGTTTTTAGGATTTCAAACTTTGACCACCAAACTTTTAGCTTTTAGCCGCGAGTATTTTTTTTAAGCCCACGCTAGAATAGCAGTCACTTAATATTATCTTTTATGTCCACGAAACCCTCCACGCAACAGGAGCTCCCACAGCGACGCACGATCTTTAGCGTCCGCCAATCACTGAACGCAACAGGAGCTCCCGTCGCGTTTCGCACAACAGTCGCACCCGCAGCGAAGCACGGCCAACTAATACCTAGTTTAAGTAAAAAAGAAAAGCATGTTACCTATAGCAAATACATGTTGTCTACAAAAACGTTTAATAAGTCAATCAAAACATTTATTTAAACATGAATGTGATATAGCTATGATTTTCAGGGAGACGAGGAAGTTTACTCCGGTACAACAAAGATTAGGGTAGCGTTTGGTATGATCGAATGAAATGGGAAATAGAATGGACCATTACGAGGTAATGAAAAATAACGTGTTTGGTTGGTTAAAATATTGAAATCACTCATTCTACAAGGCATTCTATTCCTTCAAAACCATTTCATCCATTCCCCATGTTTTTTTCATTTCATTCCTCATTCACCCTTTACTAACAACCTCATTCACCCTTTACTAACAACACCATAACCCACCACCACCACCATCGTCACCACTCACCATCGTTGCAGCCACCAACCACCACCACCTACCACCGTCGCTACTGCTGTCATCACCCACCAGCTCTACCATCCAACACCACCTCACGCCGCCCACCACTTACCACCGTCACCCACCCACCGCCGCCTCCACCACCTACCACCGTCACCACAACTTCCTTTACCCACCACTACCTCCGCCACCCACCACCACCACCCACCATCGTCGCCGCCTCCAGCCACTACTCACCATCGTCACCTACCTACCATCACCGCCATCCACCTCCACCTATCGCCACCGTTGCCACCACCCACCATCGCCACTATCCACCACCGTCGTCGCCACCCACCACCACGCTACCGCCACTACTCACCATCTTTGCCCACCCACCATCGCAAGCATCCCATCCACCTTCCACCATCGCCATCGCCACCGCCGCCACCACCACCCACCACCGTCGCTATCACCACATATCACCACCCACCATCACCGCTATTGACCACCACCCACCACAGCCACTCACCACCGACAACACAAAGTAATGTTTTGTTTCATTCTTACATGGCAACCAAACAAGACAAGAATTGGTAATAATCCATTTCATTACTTTGTCTATTCCATTATGTCGTCCATTTCATTCTCTCATCCATTCCATTACCCCATACCGAACAGACCCTAGGAAAAGTGAGTAAAACCTAACTTTTTTTTCTTGGTAAATTTATTGATTGTGAAACATTAAATAAGATTATCATAATATGGATTACATTTTTTTGATAAACACAAGTAGTTAGACTTGTGGGTATTATGGCACGGATATATTGCAAACATCGAATAGATTAGTCGAAGCTTATACGATCCACAATCAATGCACAACGGGCCAATTGCAAACATTGAATAGATTACTAAATTACTTCAAGCGTTATATAAGGCGCTAACCATTTAAAATGCATGTATTGACATACTCGATGCAATTTAGTGTAACCTGTATAAGCATTGTGGTTAAAAAAATCATAAAGCATGTAAAGAGAAATAACCGATATGTGTAACCAAAAGTGGCTTACTATAGCTTAAAAAATAGAAACCATGCGAAATGCAGAGTAACCTAAAATTTATACCGTCGAATAAAAATATATTATATTTAACGATGCTCGGGTTGGTACGTAATGAAAATTTATTATATTGCACCGATTCGTTTTCCGAGAAGAGTTTTCGTGTAAACTTTAGACCAGCTTGAATTTAAACCCATACATGCATAAAAAGTTGCATGTAAAACGTTAGTTTTTTTTATTTCAAATAAAGGAAGGAACGTTATAAAAGGGTAACACTAGAACACTAGAAACATGCGGGATTAATCCTTGATGTTTGGAAATTCTAGGGACTAAAAATGCAGTGTGACGAATCTTTGGGCTAGAAATGCAAAAGGAAAATCTTAGGGAGTAAAAATTTAAATTTGAAAGTATATGGAGTGGTATTCAGGTGAAGAGCGAGGACGGTGGCGTCGCTTCGACTCGGATGGGAGGCAGGTTTTACCTATTATTCCACTGTCATGCGTTCGGCGGGTGGAGGTTAAGTTTTCACGCATCTAGGAGACCCAAAGAGTTGGCGACAGTCAAGTAGTTCCTTGCCATTCAAAAAAATGGAGTAGGGGCTAAAAAATCATTTCATAAAGTTAGGGGTGCATTTATCATTTCATATGGGGAAGTAATGTCATATCGCAAAATGATGGGATAGATTTGTCAATTTTCAAAAAATAAGTGGACGGTAACGTAAAAGCCACTAACATTTCTATTTAGATATAGATTATTATATCATTAGGGAAAATTAATGTAATTACTTTCTAGGCTCGGTCTATTCTCATCTCATGGGTTCTATTTTAACATCCACCAAAGCGCCTCGCTATGGCCATAGCGAGGCGTTTTGGGTCACATCGTGGTACGAGGTTGTCTGAAAAAGCAACTTGAAGCGCCTCGCTATGGTCATGGAGAGGCGCTTTTAAATAGAAGGGATGAATCTAGACATGTTTTCTGGATTTACTCCTCAAAGCGCTTCCCTATGGCCAAAGCGAGGCGCTTTGAGTCAAATCAGCTGAACAATATACACTATTCCAAAGATACGGTGATCTACTGATCCACTCAAGCACTCTAGTCAAACCCTATAAATACACTATTACACCCCACATCTTATCCGTGTAAAATTTGTCAGACCTTGAAATTAATTATTATTTATTATATATTTGTGGTTTGTAATGTTTGCTTCTGTCTAAACTTCTTGCATACATACATACAAGTTTTGTTTTGATGGAGAAATGACATAATCCAACTTTAAAGTGATGTCCTTTGCATTTTGTATGTTCGAGAAAAATAAAGGAAATAGAAGAAATAGGATTTCATATATATATATATATATAATATTCTGTCCTACCATATGGATGGTAGAATCGTAAAGTTTTGTTCTTTCTAAGATGATTGTCGGCTAAAATGGATAAATACAAAAACATGGAACTGTTATATAATCAGATATACAAGTAACTACCTTCCTCCCCTATAACCACTTTACAGTTAGGCCCCAGCTATTAACACTCCTGGAGTTTTATTTTCACCCCCCCCCTCGCGAAGCGCCTCACCATGGCCATAGCAGTTATTAGATATACATGCATATATAATCTTGTATTGTGTGAAATTCTTCCCTCTCCAAGATTCCACAAAATTCTCTCAATTCTTCTATATTCACAAAATATTTATTTCATATTTTTTAATCTCTCAGTAATCGTTTAACTTTTAAATATTTAGATAAAATTTTGGTTTTTCTTTAATCTTTAAATTATTTATACATATAAATTTTCCAGTTTTTAGGTTCGGTCCAACTGGTTCGACCGGTCCGACCAGTGAACCAGTAAGAAGACCGGTTCAAAGTCCAGTACGGTCTTAAAAACATTGGCTAGCTTGTACCGTTATTTAACATAAAAATACTACTAGGCCCCCTTTTAAACTTTACTATGTTCTTTTGCGAATGCACCTATTTATCTGCAAAGATTCCTTTGGCTTTAATGCTTTACTTTAAAAAATGGTACATCAATATATTTTAGATACATTATCAAGGATTTCAACGTCTGAAGGTTTCTTTACGTGAAAGATAGAGAATTGGACGATATGTGTCATATTTCATCTTAGGTTAAACCTCTTGATAGCCATTGTAAAGTTGAGAATAAGAAAATGAACAATGGTGGTGTAGTGTCTGCGTACGATTTTATTTACCTTCCCATTTCTCCCTTGTTAAATTGGAATTCGAATGGGAATGGGAATGGAATGGAGTTCGTATGTCATAAATGTCACTTGACGCAGGATGTGGTACGACCACCGCCACGTGTCAGTCACCTTCAACTTCCCGGCGTTAATTGTAAGCGATCGTTACTGTTCCTCATGGTTTATCATACTTCTGTGATAGATACAAAACATTTCCGGAAAGCCAGTATATCGATTAGATGTAAAATTTGAAATTTGATAAAACATGGTATTAATTGCACTTTGCAATTGCTACGTACATTGATTTATGAAAGTTGTTCATACTCGACTGTTTGTTCTGAAAGTAGCAATTAAACGAACCAAACCGCGTCAAACAAGGTCTGGAAGTCCAGTATATCGATTAGAGATGTATAATTTGAAATTTGATAAAACATGGTATTGATTGCACTCTTGATGTGCTACATACATTGATTTATGAAAGTTGTACATACTCAGATTTTTGCTCTGAAACGAGCAATTAAACGAACCAAAACGCGTTAAACAAGGTCCGGAAGTCCAGTATATCAATTAGAGATGTAAAATTTGAAATTTGGTAAAACATGGTATTGATTGCATACTTCATGTGTTACTGTGTTATGTACATATATTTATGAAAGTTGTTCATTCTCAACTGTTTGTTCTGAAAACCACAAACGAGCAATAAACGAACCGAAACACCTCAAACTAATTTTTCTTTGATTGGAAACAAGCTATGGCCTCACTTTGAAGTTGTTTTTTTTTTGCTTTTCCCGATAAAGCAGTCAACCTGCTATCATGACGTGGCCCAAAACGCCTCGCTAGGGCCATAACGAGACGTTTTGAGGGAGGGGGGTGTGAAAATAGAACCCAGGAGGTAAGAATATGATGGTCCACTTTCTATTGTATCTATCGAAATATATATGGTAAAAATATCCTTTTATTTCTTATATATCCTTCTTATTTTAAAAAAGATGTTTATTTGTGTGTTTTAGAAAGAATTTTATCAGTGTACTTAAAAATTTCTATATAAATAAATACAACAGGGCAAATGAGGTGTGCTAAGCTAATCCAGCACGATCAGCGGACTCTGATATTAGGTTTTTGTTTTCACATTATTTTTCAAACTAACACCCTTCCACATGCTCTATGATATCACCACATGTAAGCCTATAACACTTGTTTATTTTTCACCCTTATACTTTCAGCATTTGTTACATTCTCCCCTTGTTGCTTAATCCCAACGGTTATCAACTCACACCTAATCATGTACATCTAATCATCTATGTGCTTTACATACAAGAAATTGTTCAATACACTTGCCTTGAACACCAATGAATTCATAAAGCTTGCTTCCAATCCCCCAACTAGCTAGGAACTTCCCTTCTTCCATTTGCGACACGACGTAATTTAATCCGAGAGATTCAAATCCTAATGACATAAACTCGATCTCTATGTTAACCAGTCTGCATTAAGAAAGAAATTTCAACTTTACCCTTTTATGCGGTTAATATGTAAATAATAATGATTAGAGTAGCATAAACCATTGAATCCCCTAGTCTATAAACATTTCATATGTTCTTTTAATTAGTCGTAAAAGTGACCTATGGTTTAGAAAAAGTTTGAATAAAACAAATATGCATGACAAATTATTTGAAACATATATTCAAAGGTTTTAGTTAAAATAAACACCATGTTGCAATATCATCCAAAACCATCCAAGTCATCCATCCATACTTATTTTACTAATTTGTTTATGTAACCTTAAATTATATGTTAGTAGAAGTGTAGAGCATTAGTGGCAGTTGGTCCAATACTTATATTATCTAAGGTCAAAAACCAATTTTAATTATTTTATATAAATCCAATAATGCTTGTTTTTGACCTGTACTATACTAATTTCAAGTACAGATAACACCGTCACCAAGATTATCTCACTTAATCACATGCGTAATATATCTCTTCTGTATAATACCTAAAACACCTCCATATTTTTCTATAAATACCACCTTTAGTAGTCTCTCTCTCATCTCTCTCTCTCTCTCTCTCTCTCACTCTCTCTCTCTCTAGGTGAGTTAAAATGAATGTTTACGGCAAATCATATGCATACACAAAGATGGAAATGGAAAGTCCAGAAGAGATGAAGAGCAGAAAAGCTCAATTCTTGATCTACAAATCATTGGAAAAAGCCGATAATTTGATCCGAAAAAGGCGAAAACCGTCTTGGTTGAAAGTCAGGATATTCAAACTGAAGATCAAGATAGGGAAAAAGATGAACAAGTTGAAGAGAAACTTGTTGGTAGTAAGCAGGCATGGAGCAGCAAGAGTTGGTGTTCTTCAACAATGGAAAAACTTCTTTAATGTTAGACAGGCAATGCTTAAGATGCCCACTGTATTTTCTTCAATTCAATAATAGGGGCTGTTTGGTTGATTAAGTGCTGAATCATTAAGATGGTCTGAATGGTTAAGAGACTCTGAATGGTTAAGAGCTGAATCATTCAGCATCTCTTATTAGCTTAATGGTTCAGCACTTAATCATTCCATTCAGATGCTGAAACAAACAGTCTGAATGCTGAATGATTCAGACCTGAATGATTAAGAGGCTGATTAAGAGGCTACCAAACAGCCCCTAAGTCTTGTAAACCTCCTTATTTTTCATAAAAAAAGTGAGTTTTTTCCTTGAAGGCTTAATTCCTCATGCGTATTAAAACTAGAAGAATGAACTCGGTTTGCATCGGTTAAAAAATCCCAAAGGAAAAGGTCGTGATATAATTAGCATAGTGGAACCGAAATTGGTACCGAATTTGTTTGGTAAGAATTAGCATAGTACCCATATATATTGTAATAACCTAATATTTTTAGACAATAGCGAAAAAGGATGAATGCTTAAGTTTATAATCATTTATAAGTGCCTAACAAACGACACTTTTTAATGTTTGGAAAAGAGTTACGACTTACGAGCACACATTTTTTTCTGAACATTAATTAAGTGGCTTTCATTGCTTTCCAACGGGTTACAAGACATAATATATAGACATGAAAATTACACAAAGGCTACCTATAGAAAATCTAAATTAAAAAAATACATACAAGACTTTTATAGACTAACATCCCCCCTCAAGCTGCACGGTGGAGGACCAATGTTGAGCATATGACGAAACATATTAAATTGAGAACTTGGTAGACTCTTTGTAAAAATGTCATCCACCTAAAGCTTGGTTGGAACAAATTTGGTGACTAATTTTCCTACAGCAACAAGCTCACGTAAAAAATGGTAGTCAAGATCAATGTGTTTCGCACGCATGTGTGCAACAGGATTTTGAGTCAGAAAAATGGCACTCTGATTATCACAAAGAATAGTGGGCTGATCAGGAGATAAAGCATGAATTTCCTGAAGAAGATGTGTTAGCCAAACAATTTCAGCAGCAGTGTTAGCCATGACACTATATTCAGATTCACAACGACCGAGCAACAATTGGTTGCTTCTTAGCACTCCAAGATATGAGATTTCCACTTAAAATATAGAATAACCATATGTTGACCGACGTGTTTCCAAGCACCGGGCCCAGTCAGCATCGAAATATCCAAGTAAAGCAGTACGAGTAGAACGAGTAAAATGAAGACCATAAGCAGGTGTCTGTTTTAAGTAACGAAGAATACGCTTGACCTCTTGATAATGAGCAACAGTTGGTGATTGAAGAAACTGGCTAACTTCATTCATAGCATAAGAAATGTCAGCGCTAGTGATAGTTAGATACTGAAGAGCTCCAACGATAGACCTGTAATGAGTAATATCCGAAAAAGCCTCACCTATAGAAACAAAAGAAACATTTGTGCTCAAAGGTGTTGGAGCAGGTTTACCATCCAACATCTTAGCACGATGCTGAATATCTAACGTGTATTTTGATTGATTCAAAAATAAACCACCTTATATGTAGGTAACCTCCCAACCTAGAAAATAATTAAGTTTCCCAAGATCTTTTATAGCAAATTCATCATGGAGACGCGAAATGAAGGACTGGAGTGAAGATGATTGATTTCCTGTGAGAATGAGATCATCAACATAAACCAAGAGATACATGATACATGAGTTACGCTTAAATATGAAAGGGGATGGATCCTCACAACTACATGAGAAACCACTTTGAGTAAAAAATACGCTTAAGTGTTGAAACCAAGCTCTAGTGGCTTGTTTAAGACCATATATGGCTTTATTTAATTTGCAAACATAAGATGGAAAGCGTGGATCAATGAACCTCTTTGGTTGTTCTATAAACACAGTTTCACTAAGATTGCCATAAAGAAAAACATTATTTACATCTAGTTGATGTAAGGGCCATTTATTAATCACAACAAGAGCTAACACAATACGAACCGTGGTAGCCTTGACAATAGGACTGAAGGTGTGTGAAAAATCATGACCAGGTACGTGAGTGAAACCTTGTGCCACAAGCCTTGCTTTATGGCGGTCAATAGATCCATCAGAATGATATTTGGTACGAAAAAGCCACCTAGACCCCACAACATTAGTATTCATGGGCTAAGGAACAAGTGTCCATGTATTGTTGCGATGAAGTGCATCGACTTCATGCTGCATCGCATTAATCTACTTTTCATCTTAGGATGTGGTGTGAATGGTCTTAGGATCGGTGGAGGTATAAAGAGCATGATGCAAAGGAAACCGTGTGGCATGAGCAAGATCGACTTGATACCGAGGCTTAAAAATTCAAGCCTTGGTAAGAGTAATCACTGGGTGAGAAGGAGGTGGTGGAATTGGCTGGTTGAGAGACTCGGTTTGGGATGATGTTTGAAGTGAGAAAGGAGTAGTAGTTTGTGGGGAGTTAGGATCGGATGAGGGTGGGGTCATGTGGGAGTGAGGAGAAGTGGGCGGAGTGTCTTTTGGTGTGGTGATTGGGGTAATAGTAGGAGTAGTATTGGTGGGAGTGGTGGGAACGGAAGCAGGTGTAGAAATAGATAGTGAAGGAGGCGATTGGGATGGGGAAAAGGGTATAGTTATAGGTGTTGTGAGAGGAGTGATAGATGGTGATAGCTTGGAATTTATGGTGTATGGCAAAGGTTTATCAGTAGACGTGGTAAGATCCGAAAAAGTGACCAAATCATGTGTATTAATTGGTGAAGAGGTGGTAGAGGTGTCAAAGGGAAAGTAAGTCTCATCAAACCGAGCATGTCGTGTCACATAAACACGAGAAGAAGATGGATCCAAGCATTTAAAACCCTTAGACTTAAAACAATACCCAAGAAATATACATGGAATACTTCTTGTAGCAAGTTTATGATCAGCATAATCACACAAATAAGGGAACACACGACAACCAAATGATCGAAACATTGAGTAATCAGGTTTTTGATGATAAAGAAGTTCAAAAGGTGATTTACCTTCAAGTTGCATGGTGGGAAGCCGATTAATGATATATACGGCTGAAGAAAAAGCATCAACTCAATAGGTTGGAAATAGCTTGGCATGAAACACCATTGCCAAACCTGTCTCCACAACATGACGATGCTTGCGTTCAACCCGGCCATTTTGTTGCGGGGTATACGGACACGACACGATACGACACGACATGCGATGAAAAGTTCCATTTTGTTCAAATAAAAGTCAGACTTTTTTATTGGTAAATTCTGTTCCACCATCACATTGAAAAGGTTTGATTTAGGTAGAGAATTGAGTTTGAACAAACGGAATAAATATGGACAAAGCATCAACAAATTCAAATTTAGCTTTTAAAGGATACAACCATGTAAATCTAGAAAAATCATCCACAAACGCCACATAATAAACATAATTTCCCACCGATTTGACCGTGATGGACCCCACAAATCACAATGAATTAGCTCAAGCGGGGAAGAAGCCCGATTATTATTTAAAGTAAAAGGTAACGTTTGGCTTTTGCAAGTTCACAAGGAGTACACACACCCGGTTTAGGCAAAAGAGACGTAAAAGAAATAAGACCATTGTTTTGTAACATTTGAATAACACCAAAATTGACATGTCCCAAACGGGAATGCCATAATTCAATGACGCTTTAGGACAAGACGATGAGGACAATAACGCTTGATGGGTGTTGTGTAAAACATATAGGCCATATTCACGGCAACCGCAAGCTATGATTTTCTTGGTGTGACGATCCTGAATAAAAAAAAAATAGGATAAGAAAACACAACATCAACGGGATTGTCTTCAGTCAACTTACTGATTGACAAAAGATTTTTGGTTAAATGAGGAACAACAAAAACATTTTTTAAGTCAAGGGAGCCAAGGAGTTTAGTATTACCAATATGAGTGATGGGTAAAGATTGGCCATTACCAAAAAAAAACATGAGGATTACCTTGAGTCGGAGTGAATATAGGAAGCACGACATTATTAGGGACCATATGATCAGAAGTCCCCGAGTCACCAATCCAATCAGGCATGTTACACTGTGCATGAAAAGCTTGCGCAATATGCGCTTCATTAGGAATTACAGATGATGCAAAAGCAGCAAGTTGGTGGCACTGGTTGGCATGATGACCAATGTTACGACACAATAGGCATGTGGGTGGGCGCCTAGGCCGATTAGTAAAAGGAGTAGTGGCTCTATTGGGCCTGAAAGCTGAGGCAGTCCTGTTGGGCCGTGGGCCAAAGGACTGATGGACATCAGCAGTAGATTGGTTGCGATTGACACGAGGAGGATTGTAAATGTGAGCCGAGAAAGCCACATGAGTAGAAGGGGCTGATCCATGTAAGGCTATGACAAAAAGTTTGTGGCTTTCGGCCTGGGCTAACAAATCCAGCAGATTAGGAATGGGCCGCACCGTTCTCATATGAGTAGAAAAACCTTCAAAAGTTGTCCTAAGGCCACAAAGAAACCAGTGTAATTGGTCTATGGGATCAACAGGATGACCAATAGCTTGAAGTTGGTCACAAATAGCTTTAAAATTTCGACCATACTCGGCCACTGATTTGTCTCCTTTAGAAATAAGACGAAGATTGGATGAGTTTAACTTGATAGAAATCATGGGATGGGAGTATTGCCATTCATGGGTGATGGGTTCATTGGTGGAGTGTTAGAGGATGATGCAGCCATGGAGAACAAAAGAGAACAGACCTTGGCAAACGAAAAGGAAGAACAAAAGCAAACGAACAAAAGAGACAGATCAGGGGAAGAGAAGAAAAGACAGAAAACAGACCAGGAAGAAGAGGGGCTAGGAAGAGGAAAGAAGATAATTGATGGGAAACTTAATTGACTAGGTTAATGGCTGATACCAGGTGATTAAGTGGCTTTCATTGCTTTCTAATGAGTTACAAGACATAATATATAGACATGAAAATTACACAAAGGCTACCTATAGAAAATCTAAATTACAAAATACATACAAGACTTTTATAGACTAACAATTGCAATTAGTCCCTCCAGTATTTTCGAATACACTTAAATTTGTGGATTAACGTATTCTTTTAAATGTTCATAGAAATTGTAATATTTTCCACATTAAAGTTATTACAGAAATATTTTCATATTAACTAGAGGGAAAAATATATTAAGAAAAAAGGAAATAAGTGACAAATAACGTTTGTAAAAGGAAAATATGGTTGCAGCTTACTTCGTTAAACTTTTGCTATTAATCCTAAACACATGGGTTCGATTCCCACGATCATCATTATTTTCTCCTTTAACAAAAGCACTTTCCACCTCACTACCCATGTTTGATAGTGTGTTTCTGTTTCAAATAGTGAGATCGAATAGTTGTTTTTTTACATATTTCGCATTACCTATTTACCCAATCACTAAAATCAATTACATTACATATGTATGTTTTAGGGGGATGAGGCGCACCACAGGTACTCCTTTTAGGTTACTTTGTCGGACTGCAACACCACCGTCACACCCTAGGCAAAGTTGCAAATTTCATTTGCACGACAACATGTTGCTGAGGAGACAGAATGAGTTGGTTAGTGTGTTTTGACCAAAATCACTTCACCTACAATTAAAACTTTTATATTAATTTGAAACCTCTAGGCAAAGTACCCTAGAGAGCCGTCAGTGTTTTGGTGGTTTTATGGTACTTTAGGTCTATTTTAACGTCACAAAGTGGGACTGATCAAGACGCATTTATATTATATATATAATTTGTTGCCAACTAGGGTAATACCCAACTCTATCCGGTCAAAACCTGAAAAACACCGGAACCAAAAAAAAAACGGATCACTTCTCCAAAATCCGACCTGGGTAATGCAAAACCTGGTTTTAGACTTTTGACCATATCCATGCCCAATTCCATACGCAGAACCATGTATGACAAAACACTGAAAGGTGCGCCTCTACCCGAAAATTAAACCACCTATTGACGATAGCCTATGTGTAGAAATCAACCTAGAAATGCCATTAAATTAAATTAAATTAAATATCCAATAATGAAACAGTATGGGATAAACTATAGGGGTGCCTTAAAAATATTTACATGTACATAACTTTCTTTACAAAATTTCTTATTACATAACACTATGCAAGTATGAGATTCAATGGGACTCATTTGCATGGTCAAATGCAGCCATTCACACTGTTCGAATGAATACCCATCGTCTTCTTATAGGATAAACTATAGTTGAATGAAAGTAGAAAGGATATTTTAAAAATATTTACAAGCACTCTTAACCTTCTTTACAAAATTTCTTATTACATAACACTATGCAAGAATGCTTTAATAATTTCCCATAACAAAAGCACCATCACTACCAACTTAACTTCCATACAAACTTCTTTTTTAACTTAACATTTTCAAGTTAAATAAATTTCCTGCCAAAAATATTTACCGTTTTCACATTCTTGTATCTCGGAGTTTAACGGGGCCTCTCAAGAGGGTTAGTTTTCAAGAAAATCACCTTTAAACTATAAGTAAGCAAGATCTTGATCCACTTGAAAATCAACGAATTGTCAGAAGAATGAATGTCATCGGGTAAACAAGAAACATAATAGCGTCGTTGTATAGTCCTGTTAAGTAAAGACTACATTAGGTGCAAGGAATAATATATATACACACACACACACACACGGACATATACATACATATATAGAGAGGGAGAGAGAGATCATGTAAGAAACACAACGTTTCTTAAGAAACGAGAAAACCACAACCAAGCAAAATTTGTTAACTTTTTCATTTGTTACTAATCTTTGTGGAAATGTAGATTTATATCTAGCTCGTGAAGTACATTATGTTGTTTGTACCTTCGTGAGCTACGTACATTAGCACGTTGATCTAAAGATAACTTTTTATTTAAATTTCTTTTACAATACTAACCTAATAAAAATAGATTATAATTGTTTTGTTGATAGTGGTTCTCTCGGTTGTCAAATATCATGCACAAGCGCACGCACACACACATATAGATGGACGAGCTACAAATATGTGAACTACATACACACACATACACACCCCTCGTTTGAGCTACATGTATGTTTGTACCTTCGCAAGCTACAGATATATAGCTCATCGATCTACTAATATCTTTTAACATTTTATTTTATATTTACAATGCTAACCTTTTTAATAAAAATAAATTAAAAAGTTTGCTTG
This sequence comes from Ambrosia x helenae, assembly GCA_030844895.1. Taxonomy (NCBI): domain Eukaryota; kingdom Viridiplantae; phylum Streptophyta; class Magnoliopsida; order Asterales; family Asteraceae; genus Ambrosia; species Ambrosia x helenae. The sequence goes on along the minus strand of JAUTDX010004938.1, from coordinate 4,911 downwards.
TTTGATAATGGATCTCTGCACCATATATACACACACACATATATGTGTGTATGTATGTGTGTGTGTATAACATATGTATGTATGCATGTATGTAAAGGGAAGGTGAAGAATTAGAATTTACCTCTTTGTCTAGAAGTTGCTGCAGGAAGTGCAGGGACCCTGATAGCTGCATGATCAGAAAGAGATTCACAATATGAGTTTGACATGAGCTTGTTATAAAAAGGGTGACGAGCTTCAAGACGTTTAGGTCCCAACAGCTGAGTCATGAGGCACGAGGCACGAGCTTCATGCACGAGAGGCGCTGAATATCCCTTCGGTTGTTCCTATATGACAGCCTCCTAAGACCCTACTTTTGCTCATTTGTGCATGAGGCAACGCCTCAAGGCCATGATGCGTTGTCCAGATCGCCTCGTGCCTCAGATACCCTTTTTAAAACCAAGGACATACAGGTAATTAAGATTATAACAAGGGTGATTTCAGGGCAAAAGCTTACTTTTGTTGCATGATGAAGTGGCAGGATGTGAGATGGAAGGCCAAGGTGCGGAAATGTGATCATTGAGATCGCAAAGGAAGCTCACTCGTGAATATTTGTCAAATGTTGCATCTGAAGGCAAGCTAGGAAGAAGGCATCCAGACTCTATATCATCCATAATTCCATACAAACAAGTATAACAAGTTAGAGATTTGACTAATGGTCAAACACTTATAAAAATCAACCGTCACATGTTTTATAATTTTTAGGCAAATTTAGCTTTTTTAACTAGAAGAAATTTTACATCAACCTAATTCCTAAATCTCACATAACATGAATGAAGAATCTGCGAGTCGTCCAAACGGGCCAACTTCTTTAGAAACATGTGGTGTCATGTCATTCAGGATGATTTTTAGGTTAACACATCATTAGTCTTTAACTAATGGCTTATCATCATAAAAAATTCCAAAAAAAAAATAATAATAATAATAATAATAATTTATAAAACTGCTTATGAGAGATTTTTTTAATTACCTTGCATTCCATTTGCTGCGATTGAGTTGCAATTTCCAACATGTCAAGAAATGATAAAACTATCAGCTTCAAGTAATACTTTCGAAAAGATAGATGTTAAATAAGGGGAAACAAAAAACAAACCTTGGAGGGAGAAATGTTGGAGGGTTATATGACAAAGATTATAAACATTGTTGGTTATGTTTTCTTTTTGCAGCTTCTTCCCAAGTGAAGCCGCACAATTCATCGCTTGCAAATTGGTTAAAAAGCTTTGCTTTTGCAAGTGAGATACATAATTTCCCATTGCCTTACAACATGATGTATGGTTGCTAATCTCGTCTCCACAACCTTGTGCGATAGGTTCGACATTGGGCAAAACCAATGGGCAAACTGAAATCAACATAAACAATATTTAAAAAATAAATAAATAAAAAAGTAGTAGGCGTTTGTTATTCCTCTCATCCACAACTAATGCGCCCAAAACCCCTTGGTAATATTTGAGGTATCACAGTTTCACTCCTAAATCCCTTTACTGTGCGTGCAAAATATTTCTTAAAGTTCCCATTTTGCCCCAACTCTTTTCAATGTTAAAGCGGAGTTCTTGAACATTTGTTGAACTCTATCTCCGGTTAGTTGCCAAAAATAATTAAATAAAGATTATTTTGTTATGAAACAAATGGATAAACAATATAAAATGCGTAAATTAAACTATGCACAACGATGAAGGCAAGGGCAAAATGGGAAACCTTGAAATATATGGGCAACGGTGTTTCATTTTCAGACTTAGCTAAACCTTAGATAAACAAGTAATGTGTATTTCAAAGCAATCAGTCAAATCTTTAAATGATTCAAAAGATCAAATGAAGCATGCTTGGCTCACCTTTATTCAGATTGCAATTAGCTAAACCTCTAAGGGCTTCTTTGGCACGTAAGGGTTCAAGTTTACTTGCTAACCATCTGAAAACAATACTTTTGCAATCTTCAATCACCCGAGTTGAGGTATCAGACATACGTTGTAGCCGCATTGCATCAAATTCACTAGAAACAGATGCAAGATCCTTGGCAGCATCCGATATAGCATTTTGACACGTCTCCTGACAGCACTCGTTAACGAGATCAATCTTTCCACAATTAGCAAGAATATTAGATGTGTTGATCATCTTTTCAAACCTATCAACGTCTTTGACCGGGCAAGAAGCTTCGGTTAGGTTTGACGGACTAATGGAACAAATCTGCTGCAAACTATTATCTGCACCTTGACTCGTGAGGATTTGGTCAAAGTCAAAAGACAGTGTTTAGCATGAGTCGAGTTTAGAGAAAGTGTTTTGGTTTTTTTTACTCGATTGGCCGATAAGAATCGTGAGAGTTGCTTCAATTTGTGGACAGCATACTACATTGGCAAGGTATGGTGCAAATACCGTGAAACAATCGATTGCGGTAATGCTCATCATGGTATCTATCGCATCAAAGTCTAGCGTACAGAGGCCTGGATAAAAGGAAAAGAAATGCATTTTATTTAACAAATGAAATTCAGTATTTCTTTTAACTGGGTTGCTTCAGGTGATGTTTAATCACGGTCAAAAGTCATCCAAACTGTATTTTTAATACATAAAAACCTCATAGGTAAAGACTTCAAGAGGGTGTGTGAAATGAACGAACCTGATAACTTTGGGGCGGTGCTATTTGTAATTGTGAAGGGAGACAACGGAGATGGTGCAAGAAGAGGATATAGGGGTTGAGGATTGCCAGTCGGAGAAATCTCGGGCAACAAGTTATCCACTTTTTGATCAAATATTAGTGAGTTACGCAGTGAGCTGCATTGGGAGCCATTGAAACCTGTCCAAACGCTTGTGTCTCAATAAAAAAATATAGGAAAACTTGTACTACGTTTGCCATGAAACGTAAAAAGGTGCACAGAAAGAAAACAGCATGTAATAATACTAAATAGGATAGCACCCCCCCCCCCCCCATACGTAATAGAGAGACGCATGTCTATATGGCTAACAGTACTTTACCATTCTATTGGAACCAACCAGTCAGCGGTATCGCTGAACTACCTATCAGTTTCAACTGTTTCTAAACACTCCTATAATGTTTTTACAGGCCGCGTTTCAAAGGCAACATCTTTACTCTCCGCTGATATCATTCGTGATTTTCTTTTCTACCATGTTTTTAACTGACATACTAACAATATTGAGATCTCTATAATAAGTTACATGTGTAACAAACTAACAATATTAATTCTTAAACTCTAAAGTTCAGTCATACTAGGTTTGACTCTAAAAAAGTCAAAATGCACTAATCTCTATTTCCTCAACACTTAAAACCCTAAAATTAACAGTACCACCATCATTAACAGATCAAACACATTCTCCTACAAAATAATAATAATAATAATAATAATAATAATAATAAAAATAATAATATAGTAATAAATAAACAGCAAATACAAATTAGAAACAGTAAATAGAGCCAACTCCTAATCACATTGTTAAACCCAAGTTACATATAAATATACACACACACATGAATTAGACATACAATCAACAAATAACTAAATCTTGAAAGAAAAAAAAAATCAAACTTTTTAGGTAATAAGAACACCCAATTGAGAAAAACTATAAAATGAAGCAAAAACAAGAAAATAAAGTAAAAAATTTAAGATGGGAATATGTTAAAACTTACAAAAAAGAAACAGAATTGGAAAAATAAGTATGACATTGAGCTGCTGCTGCTTCTGAGCTTTAGTTTGCCTCATGTTTGATGAGTTTTTGTGGCACTTCAAGAAAAATATGAATTTATTGTAACATAAATGCAAAGTAAATGAGGGAGGGTGCTTTAATTTAAGAAAGATTTTAAGAATTTTTGTTGAGAAAAAAAGGTGGTGATTAATGGGGAATAGAGCATAAATGAGATGCAAGTAGCTTGGTATGGTAGGCAGCTGTCAATGTATTTATATGCCATGACCCTACATAAGAAATAAAAAAAAATGTTTATATAAAAGTTTATAAAAATTATATAAAGTTTGGATAAAATACATTTTGGTTGGTTTCTTCGTTAGAAGAAATTAAGACAATATTATTAACGTGTTATTTGCTACGTTTTTAAATGGTAAATGGTAATGATAATGGTTATCTACGTAGTGTATCATGGTTTAGTGACTAAATACGGTTACGGGTAAAATGAGAAACTTAAAATAATGTTTGGAAGTGTACATTTTTTAGGATAAACAAAAGTAGGAAGTTATATACTTAAGACCTTGGCTTAGTAGCATTAGGGTGTGTGAAATGGTGTTTCTTTTTGTGATGTTAAGAGTTTGAGTCCCATGATAGATAGTGGTGTAGATTTAAGAGTAGATTTGGTTTGAATGTTGTTACACAAAAAATATATATGTTGTAGTATGGATATAATATATGTTAAATTAAATGGATTTAGTTTTACATGTCATTGATCAAGCTATAAAGTTCAAAAGAGGAGAGGCGTAATTAATCAATTAATCGTAAATGTGAAAATATTCAAAGTAATAATATAGATTGAATGTATCGATAAGCGTGCATGGTGTGGGTGGGGGATTAGATCGAAGAAGTTGAGTCGGCCGAAAACCCTCGCCTAGAACATCACCCATGGAGAAACGGCTCGAAGAAGGGGAAGTGCAGGTGATCGACGTTGAAAAAATCAATGGGGGCAATTATATATACTCTTAAAAAGAAAGGTCTGGGGTATCCGCCTACCGACAAGCAAATGTATATACTCCTTTAACTTTCACAAATGACAATTCTAACCCCTAGACTTCTACATCATTGTAAAAGTTTTGGTTCTCTCACCAAACGTTCTTAAACTTTTGACATGAAACATTATTAATCATCATTCTAAATAAGTTACACATTCAACCTTTTGTACTTGATAACTTGACACCTCATTTTTAA
>JAUTDX010004937.1:0-28624 GCA_030844895.1 Ambrosia x helenae | reverse complement strand
GTTCTGTTTGTAATTAGATGTTGATTGTTCATAGTATTTTATTGTTGTTTACAATTTAAATTGAGGTATGTATCATTTTTTTCTCCATCCCTTATTTTGTTCCTCTAGTCAGTTACAAACTTATCTCCATGGTTGGATATGAGGCGTTATAAAAAAACTTCCTCGATCCGCCACTGCCAGTATGGCCGCCTATTCAAGCAGCAATATTGGACAAAGCCTGGTTAAAACAGATGTTATCGCTCTGTTGGTGAGCTACATGGTCATAAACCTTGGAGTTTGTTTGTAATTGATGTTGATTGTCCATAGTTTTTTTTTTTTGTTGTTTGCAATTTAAATTGAGGTTGATATCATACAATGTTCATTGTTCTACCGTTTTTTCTCTTATTTTAATTTACTGACAATAATGAACTGATGACATATACAAACAAGAGAACCACCTCTAAAAGCCTTGAATTCAAATGTGGATTGAACCACACACTAATCAACCGATCGTAAGGTTACTCAGCCCTTCAAATGCCTTTTTTAGGCATTAATAGTAAGTATAAGGTTATATTGGAAAACCCTTGTTATATGGTAAACTCTGGAAACTCTAACTTCCGACTTTTTTTTATATATGAAAATTTTAGGGTATGTAATTTTAAGCATTTTGGGCCAAAAAAATGGAAAAAGCGCAGAGCCATTTTTTTTTAAAAATAAAAAACCGTCTTCGGGTAACAAATGGTTAACACGTGTTAGTTTCGCTTAACATGTGGTAGTCAAAACTTTATTTTTTAAAAAAACTACTCGGCGCTTTTTTGATTTTTTTGGCTCAAAATACTTAAAATCATGTATATTACATGCCCTTTGTTTCAAAAAATAAAATAAAATTGGGAAGTCAGAGTTTACAGAGTTTACCATATAACAAGGGTTTCCACATTATCCTTTCCCTATATAATAGTAATAGCTAGATTGAATTTTCTAACTTGTATTTGGTGCAATCTTGTGGAGTGCAAACTAAACAAAGCTCTTTTTGGTAGGGAATGATATCATTTTTCTCCAACCCTTCTTTGGTGCAATCTTGTAAGTTATAACGAATTTCCGTGGTGGGGTAAGGGGCGTTGAGTCTAATTAAGAGCGGGAATTCAATATTTTGAACCTGGGTAACATCGCCTCTCAAAAAAAAGCAACTTATCTCCGCAACTCTTCAGAAGTGCTAATATAGTCTCTCTTTAAATCATATAATTGTTTTATATAATTAATCTTTTAGAACCCGAAGATCATATAATTATTTTCTATAATAAGTCTTTTAGAACCCACGAAACATATGTATCTTTGTGCCAGCTCTGCTATCGACTTCATTTCTCTGTTCCCTTATAGTTTATATTAAGTTCTCATTTGCCCATGGTTGTTCTTCGTTTCGCTACGTTGTTATGCAATTTACTTTTTAATAATATTATTTTCACACACATATATAATAATAATAATATTAGTCTTACCTTTCCCACTCTCTCTCTTCTCCCTAAACTCACCTACACCACTCAATATTTTAATAATACCTTTGTCACTTTCTCTCTCCTCTAGAACTAGCATGGTAAAAAGAACCCGAATTTGCTTCAGGGGACACCTACCAGCATTTTGGTGGCGGCGGTGTTACCGTGCTGGTAGTGGGGTACCCGTGACCTTTTCTGGTGGCTCCCCATCCCCCCTAACTAAGCTTCTGTTATCTGCAGTGTTTTGGGATTTCAAAATATTAACTATTAGTAAATAGTCATAACTTTATGATGCGAAAAATATGATTAGTATATGTATATAGTCTACATTTAACAAACTATTTACTCGAATTAAGAAACTTAGTACCTGTACCTAGCAATTGAAGAAGCCAGATTTTGTAATCGCCAATCCGAACTCAAGGAATCCGAATCAAGAAATCCAAAACTGTAATAAAAAAACCAATAATCAGTAATGAGAAACCAAATTAGGATTCCCAAATAACAATCGCACAAGATTAGAAATCGTATAAACCATACTTGGCCCAAGGAGTTACATTCCAGGATTGGAATTCCAAAGTCATAAGATTCCATTTCCATATTTAAACGATTGCTCCAAATATTCAACAGATGATGTTGCCTTAATTTGATGTTCATATGGTTTCAATCAACTATCCTATCAGATTTGGCCCACACTTTTTTTTTTCAATGGCCAACAAACAGATCTCCCGACTACCCAGGGTGCCCACCAATTGGTTACAAAAGCACTCTATACACCCGTGTCTGATGAAATCTTGAATGCAATTCGGCCTGGTAATAAATATTTTTCTTTTTCAAGAGAATGGGCCCTTATTTTTTGGGTCTCTAGGTCCTTGCCTCATCTATTTACTGTATTTGACAGCCGTTGATCGGCTTATTTAATGTAAATTTTGGGTGATGAGCCGAGTTGACCTACACTCGATACGTACAGTACAATTATAAGATTAAGTTCCCATGTAATTGGCTCATGTTCCACGTTATAGTAGATTTTTATCCTAAATACGTGTATGTTATATAATCCGCGTACATGGATCTCCTATATCTTACAAACATAAAAAAAAAATCTTACCTCCTATGATAGTTGAGTTCCGTAAGAAAAGGCATTAACTCCAAGAGTTATAATGCAAATATTGATTAGGGCCCTTCAAGTACATACACGATGTTTATCTGCCTATCTAAAATCATTCACGGCTGTTGTTGCCTTCTCTAATACAATAACTCCAAGGCGATGAGATATATCAGATGCATTTCTCATGTAGCTCACTTCCTTTTTGTTCTTACTTTATTCATCGATCGACCTCATTCAATGTTGAACCATAATCCTTTTTATACATCTATTTTATAAAACTCCGATTGAAACTCTTCGTCATATTTATAACCAATGACGTTTAACCGACACATGTACTACGTTCATAATTACCCATGAATTTTTTTATGAAAAAAATGTATACATGTTTTAGAAATAGTAAATCAACATAAACTTGTCACTCTGGTGGGAGAATCATACCTATTATAATATCTGTAGTATCAGTTTTTCTATAACATTTCCACTTATTCTTTTTAGGTGATTTTCGGCATATGGGCTAGGTTCAGGTTTGTAGACAATCACTATAATTATTCCATTGGTAATCTAGGTTTATATTTCTAATAAGATCCAACAAATGGTTTTCATGTGATTATCGAATAGACCACTACACACGGACATTAGAAATGTGTCAGTATTCTCATGTTTATTAGTTTTCATAATCGTTTTTGACCGGAACTAAACCGCCTAAATTTATACTCCGGTGATTATTTAATGGGGATTAAAATAAGCAATGTCACATATTGAAAATATTGCCTCTTTGTAGATACGGTCAATAAACAGTTAGTCACCTTAGAAATCTGAAGATGAATGGTTGAGATGGTATTAGATCTTCATATATCAATGCGGTTTACTCATTAATGCAAGGTAGCCTATTTATGAGCATGACGATGGATGTTTAAGGTGTTTAACGAGTTTCTTACTTTGAAATTCATATATATAATTTATTCATACATGCTAAAAAAAGTAACTTGTTCGGGTATTGATTAGCCGTTTAGAGACATGATTGAAGGCATGAGAATGGATATCAAAAAAATTAGATACCAAAACTTCTGAGAACTCTACTTGTATTGAAACAAAACCTATACATGTGATTGTATTTGCTCTATTTCTAACATAATTTTGCATTTGGATTCTTGGCTCACCTTGTTGTTGATCATTTAATTTGGGGTTGCCAAATAAAGACAGGCTTTGACAATCTTTGTGTTAAAATCGTAAAATGGGAATCAACGAGGGACTAAAGTTGCCAAGTTGAAAATTAAGGGGAAAGCCCACATAGAGTTTGGGGCCATAAGGGGTCTCACCCTTGTGTTCATTTTGCTGCAAGCGACAGACAAGAAAGGGAAATCAAGAAGCGACACAATTATCATCAATTTAAATGTAAAATCTCATAATCTGAACTCTGTTTTGTTGATTTAGCATTGATTTCTTGATATAGGTATTGAGAATGCGTGTAATCCTAACCGAAGCACTTAGTGGTGATTTCTTGCTAATACTAGGTATGATCTTGTATTTAATTTAAGTTTTTTTTGGTTCTGGTCTCATTGCAGCTATTTGGAAGCGGGCCCAATGGTCGACTTGTTATCATTTGGTTTCAGAGTTACGGATGGTGACTGGTTGTGTGTCGGCGATGGTCAGGAGGCACTTGTTAAGGCTAGTGGTGGCATAGTGGTGCTGAACTATGGTGGGAAACCATCAGTGGGGTTGGTGGAACAATTAGGGTTCTGGTGAGCCTGGTAGAAATTGGACCCGAGTGGGTCTCATTTGGGTGGCTAAGCCACAGTGAAGGTGGTTTGGCCTAGGGATCAAGCCCAAGTAAGGCTCGTATGCGAAATCAACTCGTGGTACTAAGAATAGGTCAAATTGTGTAAGATGTACACAAGTTTGCTTAGATGATAGACGTTAGAGGTGTCTGTTTGGTCGTTATAGTGAGTTCAAATTCTTATTGTGAAAAGACGCTTTGAGGTGATTCCAAGGTGTGTTGGCTGATTTACTTGATAAGTATTTTATAAGACGATAAGCGAACATGATCTAGATATGACAAATTTGATGAATTGATTGATAGCTTGCGTACATCCATTGATTTAACAATTCCAATAACGATTATATTCATACCCGATCATGGGCAAGTAGACAAGTCCATTGACAATATAGATGTCATTTGATGAGTAAACGATGCAATTGATGGCCATATAGACGATGACATGACAATTTTGACATAGACGATGTAGTGGTGATTTGATAGGCACGTAAATTGTGTTTGAATTGTATGATAGAGTCTTAAAGTTGTAGATGGTAAACTATTTTCAAAAGATCATTTCATCGAACTCTTTGTAACCATTACTTTATTACTATAAAACATGCATTTGAAATTAGTGGATGTGTTGAGGTCTCAATGGTGGTTCCATGGCTAAAGGCGTTAGTTACCATGTTGAACATTAGTTGACGTTTTATCTTGTTCATGTGTTTTGATGATTTGTCATACAAATACTTTAATTTCCACTGCAATTGGTTTAAGATTTAAACTTTGAGTCTAAAACTATGTGTGCTACCATTTACAAACAAAGTTTTCGTGTCCTTAGACGCAAAACCCTACCGATGGTTTTGAATATATAATGTAGTTTACATTTTAAGATTTGTCATATTATAAAGGAGTATTGAATTTATATAATCCCAACTATTAGCAATTGACCGCCAAGAGTCCCCACAAATAAAATGTGACGGTCCAACCTTTTAACATATTTTCCACCAACGGATCATAAATAAAGAAATACTAAGAAAGAATTTGACACTCAAGAGGGAATTTGACACACTAGCATGCCACATCAGTTTGGACCGGTAGTGGTTAATAGTTGATTGTTTAAACGGTGTACAAAATGTTAGTCATGGTCCGTTGGTGTATAATATATTAAAAGGTGGGACCATGAGCACAGATTTCCTTAGTTGAGATTGGTGACGGCTAATAACTGATAGATGGGATTATTTAAACCCATTACTCCTATTAGAAAAAGTTATGGCCTAAAGTTAATATATTTTTTTTTTTGTAATTTGTCATACCCCAAAATGTAATGTAATGTAATGTGATGTAATGTAATGTGATTTAATATGATGTAATGTGATGTAATATGATGTAATGTGATGTAATGTGATGTAATTATAATGTATGCGATGTAATGTAATATTTATAAACTTCGAAAATGCTTGATCTATCTTTGGTTTATGTAGACTGTATCATAACAATCTACTTGAGAATCACTAAGAGTGTATCGGCATGTGTTTCAGAACAAAATTATATGTTATATATGACCTAATATAACTGTGTGTAATTAAACCAATCTAATAAGGCTTTACAAAACTCGTTGCCAGTCAATATAGAGAAAATGAAAACAAAATAGTGAAGTCCTATAATTAAAATGAGATGTTATGACATAAAATAACTTTGTGTAACAAAACCAATCAAATAACAAATCAAGAGGCCCGGTGGCCGATTTCGATCATATAGTTAACATCCAAAGGTGTTACCGACCAAAATCCTAGGTCGCATATATTTGTGACGGATCTCACACAAACATTCAAACCATTATACAAGTTGCAGAAAATTTACCGAGACATGCCATCAATACTATGGTTAAAAACCTAATGCTGATTCATTCTTGTCTTTACGTTTTTCTTCCTTATCTATCGAGCCGCACGGTTAATATTACCACATCACTGCTACAAAATCATCCACACTGCCACCACTACCATACCGTCATGAAAAGTTTAAAGCCTAACTTTCTACAAAGTTAAGTTGTTAGTTGTATTTGTTAGATTGTTACGGTTTATGGTGGTTTGTTTTTTAACTGTTAGGTTGATAAGGTAAATATTTGTTATGTTTATATGTGTATGCGTATGGTTATGTTTAGTCTTGTATTTGGACAAAGATATGTGCATCTGTATGAGGGTATTAATTTATATGTTCATTTGTGTATTTACATATATACATGTGTGTGTTATTGTACTTTTAGTCAAGGTAATTGCATAGTTGGTCCATTGCTTTGCATATCTTGTATAGTTGGTCATCAGAGTTTAATAAATATTGTAGGATCGACACAAGAATTGAATATCGCGCGTGTATTGGATCAAGGGCGGAATCAACGATCCGGTTACTTGTTATAGGTGGGTGTTTATGGATAAGATGATAATAATAATAATAATATGAGAGCACACACATAAAGAATTGCACTTGTATTATGAAATGGCAAAGTTAGGCAAAAGTTACAAATAAGCTAAGGCATGGGGTATTTATACTACTCCTGCATACATCTCCATGACATCACACTTATGACTTTCAAAATGTGGGGGTGGGGGGGGGGCACATGTATGAGATAACAAAGGAGGTGTATGTTACACAATAAATTCCTAAAATACCCTTAGCCTATATAAATACTATAAAGGAACTTGATAACATCTAAAACGCTATACAATCATGCCTACGACTATTACGGACCGATCACGAAGTGCACTAACAAATATATAATTATTCCTTGTAAATACACTATGTGTATGTCCCTAGATATGGGGAATGGATGCGGCTGATGGTTATGGTTGTGTCAAAGATGATTTCAACAGATGATGTGGTCTTAATTCCTTGGTTCTTGTGGTATCGATTATTCTATCAGATTTGGCCCACACTTTTTTTTAAAACGGCCAACAAACAGATTTCCCGACTACTCGGGGTAACCACCAATTGATTACAAAAGCACCCCATACACCCCTTGTCCAATGAATTCTTGAATGCAACGTGACCTGGTAATAAATATTTGCTTTTTCCAGAGAATGGGCCCTTATTTTTGGGGTCTCTAAGCCCTTGCCTCACCTATTTACTCTAGTTGACCGAACCTGTTGATTGGCTTATTTAATGTAAATTTTGGGTGATGAGTCGAGTGGACCTACACTTGATACGTATAGTACAATTATAAGATTCGGTTGCCATGTAATTGGATCATGGTTCACGTTATCATAGATTTTTATCCTAAATACGCGTATGTTATATAATTCGTGTACATGGATTTCCTATATATCTTACAAACATAAAAAAATCCTGTCTCCTATGATAGTTGAATTCCATATGAAAAGGCATTCAACTCCAAGAGTCATAATGCAAATATGGATTAGGGCCCTCAAGTACGAATTTCTCCCTTCACTGCTTCACTGCGAATTTCTCAACATTGCATTCTTGGTTGTGAATACACTTTTGTCCGTTGAATATTTCACATATCTTAGTCTTTTACCAGAAGCACCGAAGATCAAATTCACTTTCATATCTACTAATTGTGACTAATCAATGTCCATAACCTTTTTATATTTTACACGGTTGCATCACAACTCGGTAGCTAGAAAAGGAAACGTTGAATTTCATTCAAGAAATCACCATCTAATAGGTTATGAGATGCAAATTTAGGGCGGCGAGTTTACCTACTATCGAGGTTTACAATTTTACACTTCAGTTCTTTTATAATATAACTGTTGTTTTAGTTACGATAGACTTTTAACCTAAATACACATATGTGTTACAAAAATCTACCTACATCCACAACTTTTCCGATCTTGTCCTTATAATGTTCACAATACTTTTTAGTTTAGAAGTAAAATAAATGATCTCTAATTGAACATAGATTTGCTTTATTTTTGGTTCGAAGAGTACAATAATTATGATATGTAAATTTAATAACAAGACTAGTCTTTTGTATCTCTAGTATAATAAACGATTCCAAACAATGCCATGTGTTATTAGCAAATTTATTCTCCCAATTTTAAGTTTAAGATTATTAAATTTCTTTTAATTTTAATCTTTATCTTTACAATATAATAGATAGAAATATTTACTCCTTATGTTTTTAGTCTATTTCTTATTAGTTAAATATATAAAATATTAAGGAATACTTTTCATGTTTATCTCTCCTATAAAATAATAACATTTAAATATCTTTTACTTCAATTGCTATAAAAATATTAAATTTTAATTTTCTCACTTATTACTTATCTATTTAATACATCTTTTTAAAATATTTATTAGTCTAATTTGTGTAAAATACATGTTTCTAACCAAACAATAAATAAAAAAAAGTTAATGTCATAATAAGTGAATTATACAACAAAGTTCTGTTTCTAAATACATATATTTATGACCATATGTGTTAAATGATTACATTATACCTATTCAACCCGAGTAATACATGGGTTGAATAGGAGTTTTTTTTTGTGTGTTTATTAAGCACGTGTAGTAGAGGAGTGTTTTTTTTTATAATTTCTTTATCACTTAATATAAAATATATTTATTTAGCCCCTGTGATATACGGGGTACTTATAAAATAATAGTTTCATTCTTCAATAAAAAAATGCCTATATCGTACAATAATTAGAGTTTGGATATGAAAAGACATTTACTTTCACGCATTATAATCGATACAGTAGCTTTGGTGCCAAGATATAACAAATTTACAATAACGAAAACAAATATACCTAGCAAATTATACAAAAGTAAAGCCATTGGTTGGGTCTAGGCAATTGGTCGGATCTAGGCATGGAGAGGGTGTAAGCAGGCCTTATGTCATAACAAATTGGAAATTATATATCAATTTTTGATTTGATGGAATATAAATCATCATTTATCTTCATTTGTTGGTCATTACTAAATATTAGTGACACATTAAAGGATAAGATATCTTCCGTAACTACTTAACAATGAATCTTTGTAATCAGTCAACAATTTATTTGGTTATTAATATATAAACTTTGTCTCACAAATGCTAATTAGTCTTTTTTAGTAGTGATGATCGTAGACTTTCATATCTATTGATTGTGACTAATCTTTGTTCCACCACCTTTTGATTTTCTACATGATTGTGTCTAGCGCCACACCTCAGTAGCTAGAGAAGATGTTTATGTAAAGCAAATTTATGGTTGTACTAAATTGACCCAAACTCACCGAATAAAATTTTAAGCTTCCGTTCCTATAAAGTTCGGTTGCCGATACACACATATGTGTTCCATAAATCCATGTACATCCACAAATTTCTTATATCTTAGAAATGTATTTCATGTTTAGAAATTAATTACATAATCGTTCATTGAACATAGACATGTAAAAATGGCAATATCATATAATAGTTGAGTGTTATATTAATAGACATTTAACTTGAGGGATTATAATGCAAATACAGATTAGGGTTTACCCAGCAACCTCAACTATATATACGATGCTTGCCTATTGCTCACATATCACTTCAAGGAGGCCGCAGCAGCCTGCTCTAATACAGGTCAAGATGAGATATCTGATTCTCTGTCCATGTAAGCTGTTTTCCTGTTTGTTCTATAATTATAAATCGATTGAACTGTATAATATTATTCTGTTTCGAAAGTGTTCTGACCATTTTTTGTATTTGAATTGTGTTTCAGCTATAAATCCGCTCACAGTGTTCATCGATCTCTCTCCATCGTGTGGATCGGATCATAGCATGTTGATTGCTCAAAGCGTATTGAAGATATCTCCTTCCTGGTATAAATGGACTTAATATTTACGCACAACTAACACATTAGTCTCTCACCGTGATAAGTTATTAATGAATTGTGTGCTTGTGCAGCATGCTACAAGGTGCGTCGCTTTAAGCTTAGGACAAGGTTTGCATGCCGGTTTTGGCATGGTGCCTAGCTGTTCCAAGGGAAAACCGGACATGCAGTGACATGATACCTGGCAGGCGGTGATTGGGCGGCACCCAAATGTAGCAAGCAATGTGGCTGTTTCAGTCTATTACAGTCATTCTTTTTCCGAATTTATGTATAGAAGCAAAAGTTTAATCCGAATTTATGTCAAGGATTTGAGTTGTAATATTATAAAAGATGCTTATTTGATTATAGATCATTCATTATACCCAATTTATGTATAGAAGCTGAAATTTAATCCAAATTTATGTCAAGAATTTGTGTTGTAATATTATACAAGACGCTGACTTGATTATACCCTAAAAATTCGCGTATAAAAAAAATTTATCTCCATGGTTGGATATGAGACGTTATAAAAAAAATTCTTTGATCCACCACTGGTTAGCACGGCCAGCATGGCCGCCTATTCAAGCAGCAACATTGGCCGCCTATTCAACGTTGGAGTTCTGTTTGTAATTAGATGTTGATTGTTCATAGTATTTTTATTGTTGTTTACAATTTTATTGGTATTAATCAATTTTCATTGTTCTACCGTTTTTTCTCTTATTTTTTTCAAACTAACACTTGAAGTCTGAAGTTTTCCATGAAAGCTGAGATTACATCTAATTAAGAACTGAATTTAAAAAAAAAAGTCTATATAGGAAAAAAACCATATCTGTTATTTATTTGGTTTTCGATTTTTTAACTTGTATTTGGTGCAATCTTTTTCCTTCTTTAAGTTATATAACTTATCTCCCTGGTGGGGTGGGCGCTTGCTGGTCTAGTTAAGGGTAAGAGTTCAATGGTTCGAACCTAGCAATGGCGAAGCTTGAACGAAAATCTCAGGGGGTCGGAAGTCACTGGTTGTGGGGTATCGAAACCGTATATGCCAAAAAAATTCTATACTGATACTATATAATCGGAACTTCTAAGCGAAAATTTCGGAGGGTCAGGCGCCCCCTCCCGCCCCTATGAAGTTGCGCCCCTGAAACCTGGGTAACATCGCCTCACGAAAAAAAAACCCTTATGTCGGTGGCTCTTTAGAAGTACTAATATAATCTCTCTTTAGATCATATAATTATTTTCTATAATAAGTCTTTTAGAACCCACGAAACAGACGTATCTTTGTGCCAACTCTCCTACCGAGTCTTTCAGAACCCACAAAACAGACGTATCTTTGTGCCAACTCTCCTACCGGCTTCATTTCTCTATTCCCCTATATTTTTAGTACTCGTTTCCCTATGGATGTTCTTCATTTCTCTACGTTGTTATGCAGTTTACTTTTATGGCCTTCAGTGTTTACCATCATCATTACCACTGTCATTAACTTGTATATCCTGAAAGCGATCACACTGACTTGAATTCACCAATGCCATTTCTTAGTTGTTGAAAGTATGACAAAATTGAACACAGTTTTGCAAACTATAGCCTAATTCACCTTTTATCTGCAATTGCTAAATAAGCATATTATTTTGAAAATACATGCATTCAGAACTCAATTTATACAAAAACATAGCCTGTCCAAGTGAAATGTCAAATACACACCAACCTTCAACTTCCTTAACTAACTTTGACATAAACAAAATAAAAAATAATCATAAAAGTACTAATTCCTTTCCTTTCATGTCCTGGCTTGTTTTTAAAATAGACATAGTGGTTTGGAAAAAGAAACATACAATGTTATAGTGTAGACTGGCGCCATGATATAGTTATACAATTCGTACATTCATTGTTTTCTTCAATAGCGATACAGATTTCGTAGTTTCATAATTTGCCATAAGAAGTAAAAACGAAGTTATAATGCAATATCATATTTAATTAACCCGCATACTCACTTGTTGCCTGCAAAAAACATTCGAACGACACCATCCAACAACTTTCTAATAATAAATGCACTCATGCATTATGATAGTATGCCTATCGACTATCAAACATTGTCTGTTGAAAAAATTCATGGACTCTTCTAAGCTAGCCCTTTATGAGACAATACATCTCCCACTCATAATACACCCAAGCAAAATGGGGTAGCCGAACGACACCACCAACATGTTGGAATGGGCCTTCCCCTACTCCACTATGCCCACCTACCATCACATTTTTGGTCACATGCCTTCCAAGTCTACCCATAACCATCTTGAATAACAAATCACCTTATGACATGTTGTTCAGTGTTGCTCCCACCTACTCCAAACTAAAACCGTTTGGACCTCTTTGTTAACCTTGGCTACGCCCATACACCACCTCCAAATTACAATCACGTTTTGCCTCATTCATTTTTTTTGTTATTCTTCTTCCAAATCCGCTTACAAATGCTTTGATCCGGCTACCAACAAATTATATCACTGATGACATGTTGAGTTCATTCCACATCTTTTCCCTCTTCATGACATAATTTCCACACCCACTGCCATCTCCTTTGAATCCTTACTAAACCTTAAAACTTCATCACATACTATTTCACCCACCTAAGCCAATCTTACATCAGCTATTGTCCCACCACCCAACCTCACTTCCGTACACTCACCATCCACACTCTTACACCAGCCTACAACCATTACCTCACCTTCACCCATAAACCCCTCACACACCCGTAACCCAACATACACCCATTACCACACCTACACCTGTGACCATCCCACCTCCCCCCTCCATGACCGATGTTAGTACATGATGTCCCTAGCCTAGTATAGGTGATGTTTGGTTTGTATTACAGGTGTTTAGGTGTGTTTTTAAGTCGTTTTGGCATGTTTGGCAGTGACAGGCGATTAGGACTTCTTAGGGGCAAGTAGCTTTGCTACTCGCCTCGCAATCAAGTCGATTAGGGCGATTAGAGTCCTAATCACCCGTCCTACTCACCTGGTAGGTTCCTACTCGCCCCATGGCCTTGGACGAGTGGGACAGGTATAAAAGCCTCCAATCATTACCCTAATCATGAAGTTGTCACATCACACATTCCCCAAGCACCCTGCCCTAGATTCTAAGGTCTGAGATTGTTTTGTAATCACTCGAGCTCTGAAATCAATGCAATACAACCTTTTAACCTTATTTTGTGCGTGTTGATGCTTTGTTTATCTTAGTTTCATAATCGTTTTTGTTGTCCGAACCTGTTTAGAGGATTAACATGTGGTATCAGAAAGTCGATGCTACAAGTGGTATCAGAGCTTTGGCTCTTATCACGAGTGTTTTGATAGCAAAACGGATTCAAAACAGTGTGTTTTCAGATTAAAAGTTGGTATTTTTGAGCAAAAACTTGTTTTGAAAGTTTGAATCTTTGAGTTTTGATAAAAACAACATTTTTCAAAATCTAAGTGTGTTTTAATGGTTAAAAACATGTGTTTTTTATTAGGGTTTGTTCCAAAAGTGTTTTTGCAACTTTCCTAATCATTTGGGAATCAAACACAATGTTTTTGATAGATTTTGAAGTAAAAATGATGGTTTTCATGCAAAAATTCATCTTAGACCTGCAATAGGCGAGTAGCCAACCTTCAAGCGATTAGGATTTCATACTCGTTCCTAAATCCACACGATTAGGACCCTACTCGTGTCCTATACACACGATTAAAGTTCTAATCACCTGCCAAACCCTAATCGCCTGTGATTTCCTACTCGCTCAATTATTCACGTGTGTAGACTTGTAACCGCCTGAAGAACACACGATTAGACTTCCACTCGTGTGTTCTACTTGTGCATTTATCCCTATTCGTGTGCAACAGTGCTGAAACCAAAATTTGCCTAAGTATCGCACTTTTATCGAACTGTAACACATGGCAAACCTGTGGGGACATCTGAATCAACCGAGACAACAATATAATCAACTAACTAACAATCAAATGAATGTACCCACGAATCCTTGGCAGTTTTCGGCCGAGCGTAACGCGCAACAGATGCAACAACAAGCTAATGTTGCCGGAACCAATCCGTGGGCGCTTGCAGCTCAACAACGTGCCCAGCAACAATAGCAAATGATGAATAGTAACCCATGGGCACTCGCAGCCGCTGCAACTTAACATACACAACACTTGTCTTCGGTACTCCTTAGTGACTTGCAAACGGGTAGTTCTGATAGGGCACCAAAACTTCCGTTCATGGCTGACTACCACTCCTGGAAAGGCAGATTCAAGACACATGTTGAGGGTATTGATGGACTAGTATGGGCTGCTATTGAAAATGGGTACACTAGGCCGATGATTGAGAATTCCAACATTCCCGTCTCTTTAGAAGATATGACGGATGATCAACGAAGAAAGTACAACTATGAGAAGAAGGCGATGGCTGCTTTAACACAAGCTCTCCCAAGGGACATTTTGCTAGAGAATGTGACCGACCAAGACATCAGGGAAATCAGAATCATTTCAATAACAACAGAGGCAATAGGAACCAGAGGCAGCAAGCTCAAACACAACCTAGCCCAAATACTGAACGAGCACTCGTCTCGTGCAAAACCAGAACCAGAGGCCTCCTGCAAACAACAATCAAGGACCAGCCCTGGTAATTGAAGCTGATAAAGGGTTTAAGTAGAACCTTCACTTGGAGGGAGAGGACGCTCCACAGGGTGGTGCAGCATGTTTTGTCTAACAAGTTTCTGATGCACCAAATGAAGTTGAATACTGCACCAGTTCACAAGAAGTCTCAGTTCCTGATAATGACATTTCTGATTGTGATTCTGATGGGGGTTTAGATTTGGAAGAGTTATTAGCTGAAGCAGATGAATTTATCAGCAAGCGATCTTTCTTGGTGAATGTTGATTTTGCAAAGAACAACCGTTCTGGATTCTTTTGAGATGAGAAGTCTACAGCTCATTAGGCTTTAATGGCCATCAAAGAATCATCTACCAAGGTAAGTTGGTCTTCCACTTCTAAATCGGATTGTGTAGATTGTGACAAGCTTAGGTACAGAGTCAATGTCTTAACAGACGGGAATCTGAACCTTAAAGCTGATTTAGGTCACTGCCAATGAACCGATGATGTTTTGAAATCAAATGAAAAAGGCTTTAAAAACACCATTGAGAACTACAAGAAAGATGTTTTTAAATTGTCTAAAACGCTGCATAACAAGCTAGTGACAAGCTAGTGGCTATTAATAATTACATTAATGAGTTAGAAGACACTAAGAAATAGTTGGCAAAAGTAAATCGCGATTATGAAAAGATCAAGAAGAAGCTTGAGAGTTATTTGAATTGCAAGTATGTTCTTGATCACATAATTGACAATTCTGATCCCACTTGCCCCATATATGCACAATGTCCACCTCCAGTGAGATTTGAAAATCAAACTTATGACGTCCTGCCAAAGGAGGAGGTGGTGGATATTGCTGCAGAAGCAGCTAAAGCTGGAGAGGCGGCTAAAGTGGCAGAAGCGGCTAAAGCTATTGAAGCTGCTAAGGCTGTACAAATGTAGGGATGATATGAGCGTCTGTGAAACAGACATTTCAGATGATGAGTTTGAGGAATCACAGCTGAATGCACCGGTTAAAAATGTCTATATTCCTCCTGAGAATCACATCATTACCATTGAAAATCGATGTGATCCTGAGCCGAAAGTGCAATCAACTTATGATAAGAGGCTAAAAGTGTTTTATAAAATGTAGGGATATGATAAAATATATGCTGATGAGGAACTTCCTATCATATGTATATATATATATATATATATGCCCCTGTCATGGTAACTAAAATTTGGCAAGAATCCGTCATTACTTTAGAAAAAGAAAAATGGGGTAAGGGCAGGGGTAAAAAGGACCAGAGAAATCAGTCCAATGAGTCTAACAAGAAAAATCAAAACAAAAACGCTAAAGAGCCTCCAAATCAAACTTAAAAGAAAAATCCGAAGAAACATGTGACTGAATTCGTTAGACCTTCTAGAAATGTTGTTGAGGACAAACCCGATATTGATTGGTAAAAACAATGTCTTGAGGATCGGAAACCCAAAAACACATTTGCCAGCAAGTCCAAACGAAAAAGTAAGAAAAAGGACTTACCTGAAGCTCCAAAGTTTGAGGAGTACAAATCCTGTTTTAAATGCGGGAATGTGGGCATTTAGTTGCTGCGTGCCCTGAATTTAGACCAAAGAGGATCGAATGTGGAAGATAAGTTCTAGAAAGACTAAATGGCCGGTTTCCCCAAACTTTTCTGAAAAATAAAAGGTGAAGTAGCCTGTTTATGACAACCGAAACAAAATTGCTATGAACCAAAAGCCGGTGGATGGTAGGGTTCTTCAGATAAGGGGGGATCCCAGTTCCTATAAAGGTGGAAGCAACTTAGTACCTATACCTAGCAAACTATTTACTTGAATTGAAGAAACTTAATACATGTACCTAGTAATTGAAGAAGCCAGATTTTGTAATCGCCAATCCGAACTCAAGGAATCCAAATCAGGAAATCCAAAACTATAATAAAACCCAATAATCAGTAATGAGAAACCAAATCAGAATTCCCAAATAACAATCGCAGATGATTAGAAATCGTATAAACCATACTTGGCCCAAGGAGTTACATTCTAGGATTGCGATTCCAAAGTCATAAGATTCCATTTCCATATTTAAACGATTGCTTCAAATATTCAACAGATGATGTTGCCTTAATTCGATGTTCAAATGGTTTCATCGACTATCCTATCAGATTTGGCCCACACTTTTTTTTTCAATGGCCAACAAACAGATCTCCCGACTACCCGGGGTGCCCACCAATTGGTTAAAAAAGCACTCTATACACCCCTTGTCTGAATAAATTTTGAATGCAATTCGGCCTGGTAATAAATATTTTCTTTTTCAAGAGAATGGGCACTTATTTTTGGGGTCTCTAGGCTCTTGCCTCATCTATTTAGTGTATTTGACCGGCCCGTTAATCGGCTTATTTAATGTAAATTTTGGGTGATGAGCCGAGTTGACCTACACCCGATATGTACAGTACAATTATAAGATTAAGTTCCGATGTAATTGGCTCATGTTCCACGTTATAGTATATTTTTATCCTAAATAAGCATATGTTATATAATCCGCGTACATGGATTTCCTATATCTTACAAACATAAAAAAATCTTATCTCCTATGATAGTGGAGTTCTGTAAGAAAAGGCATTAACTCCAAGATTTATAATGCAAATATTGATTAGGGCCATTCAAGTACATACATGATGTTTATCTGCCTATCGAAAATCATTCACGGTTGTTGTTGCCTTCTCTAATACAGTCATTCCAAGGCGATGAGATATATCGGATGCATTTCTCATGTAGCTCTCTTCCTTTTTTTCTTACCTTATTCATCAATCGACCTCATTCAATGTTGAACCATAATCCTTTTTATACATCTATTTTATAAAACTCCGATTGAAACTCTTCGTCATGTCATTACTAAACAAATATATATCACCGATGACGTTTAACCCACGCATGTACTATGTTCATAATTACCCATTATTTTTTTATGAAAAAAATGTATACATGTTTTAGAAATAGCACATTAACATAAACTTGTCACTCTGATGGGAGAATCATACCTATTATCAGTAATCTTCTGTAGTATCAGTTTTTCTATAACATTTCCACTTAGTCTTTTTAGGTGATTTTCGGAATATGTGCTAAGTTCGGATTTGTAAACAATCACTATCATTATTCCATTGGTAATCGAGGTTTAGATTTCTAATAAGATCCAACAAATGGTTTTCATGTGATTATCGAATAGGCCACTACACACGGAAATTATGAAATGTGTCGGTATTCTCATGTTTATTAGTTTTCATAATCGTTTTCATCCTGAACTAAACCACCTTATTTTATACTTCCGGTGATTGTTTAATGGGGATTAAAATAATCAATGTCACATATTGAAAATATTGCCTCTTTATAGACACGGTCAATAAACAGTTAGTCACCTTAGAAATCTGAAGATGAATGGTTGAGGTGGTATTAGATCTTCATATGTCTATGTGGTTTACTCATTAATGCAAGGTAGACTACCTATGAGCATGACGATGGATGTTTAAGGTGTTTAATAAGTTGCTTACTTTGAAATTCGTATATATAATTTATTCATACAAGCTAAAAAGTAACTTGTTCGAGTATTGATTAGCCGTTTAGAGACATGATTGAAGGCATGAGAATGGATATCAAGAAAATTAGATACCAAAACTTTCAAGAACTCTACTTGTATTGAAACAAAACCTATACATGCGATTGTATCTGCTCTATTTCTAACATAATTTTGCATTTGGATTCTTGGCTCACCTTGTTGTTGATCATTTAATTTGGGGTTGCCAAATAAAGACAGGCTTTGACAATCTTTGTGTTAAAATCGTAAAATGGGAATCAACGAGGGACTAAAGTTGCCAAGTTGCAAATTAGGGGGGAAAGCCCATAAAGAGTTTGTGGCCATAAGGGGTCTCACCCTTGTGTTCATTTTGCTGTAAACGAGAGACAAGAAAGGGAGATCAAGAAGCGACATGATTATCATCAATTTAAATGTAAAATCTTGTAATCTGAACTTGCATATCATCGCTTGACTGTTTTACTGATTTGGCATTGATTTCTTGATATAGGTCTTGAGAATGCGTGTAATCCTAACCGAAGAACTTAGTGGTGATTTCTCGGTAATACTAGGTATGATATTGTATTTAATTAATTTTTTTTTTTTGGTTCTGGTCTCATTGCAGCTGTTTGGAAGCGGGCCCAATGGTCGACTTGTTATCATTTGGTTTCAAAGTTACAGATGGTGACCGGTTGTGGGTCAGTGATGGTCAGGATGCACTGGTTAAGGCTAATGGTGGCATAGTGGTGCTGAACTATGGTGGGAAACCCTCGGTGGGGTTGGTGGAACAGATTAGGGTTCTGGTGAGCCTGGTAGAAATTGGACCCGAGTGGGTCTCATTTGGGTGGCTAGGCCACAGTGAAGGAGGTTTGGCCTAGGGATCAAGCCCAAGTGAGGCTCGTATGCGAAATCAACTCATGGCTGATTTACATGCAAAGTATTTTATAAGACGTACACAAGTTTGCTTAGATGATAGACGTTAGAGGTGTCTGTTTGGTCGTTATAGTGAGTTCGAGTTCTTATTGTGAAAAGACGCTTTGAGGTGATTTCAAGGTGTCATGGCTGATTTACATGCAAAGTATTTTATAAGACGATAAGCGAACATGATCTACATATGACAAATTTGATGAATTGATTCATAGCTTGCGTACATGCATTGATTTAACAATTCCAATAACGATTATATTTATACCCGATCATGGGCAAGTAGACAAGTCCATTGACAATATAGATGTCATTTGATGAGTAAACGATGCTAATTGATGGCCTTATAGATGATGACATGACAATTTTGACATAGACGATGTAGTGGTGATTTGATAGGCACGTAAATTTTCTATGAATTGTATGATAGAGTCTTAAAGTTGTAGATGGTAAACTATTTTCAAAAGATGATTTCATCGAACTCTTTGTAACAATTACTTTATTACTATAAAACATGCATTTGAAATTAGTGGATGTGTTGAGGTATCAATAGTGGTTCCTTTGCTGAAGGCGTTAGTTACCGTGTTGAACATTAGTTGACGTTTTATTTTGTTCAAGTGTTTTGATGATTTGTCATACAAATACTTTAATTTCCATTGCAATTGGTTTCAGATTTAAAGTTTGAGTCTAAAACTATGTGTGCTACCATTTACAAACCATGTTTTCGTGTCCTTACATGCAAAACCCTACTAGTGGATTTGAATATATAATGTAGTTTACATTTTAAGATTTGTCATATTACAAAGGAGTATTGAATTTATATAATCCCAACTAATAGCAATAGACCCCAAGAGTCCCAACAAACAAAATGTGTGTTGACGGTCCCACCTTTTAACATATTGTCCACTAACGGATCATAAATACAGAAATACTAAGGAAGAATTTGATATTCAAGAGGGAATTTGCCACACTAGCATGCCACATCAGTTTGGACCGGTAGTGGTTAATAGTTGATTATTAAACAGTGTACAAAATGTTAGTCATGGTCCGTTGGTGTATAATATGTTAAAAGATGGGACCATGAGCACATATTTCCTTAGTTGAGATTGGTGACGGCCAATAACTGATAGTTGGGATTATTTTAACCCATTACTCCTATTAGAAAAAGTGATGGCCTAAAGTTAATAATTTATTTTTTAATTTGCCATACCCCAAAATGTATTGTAATGTAATGTGATGTAATGTGATGTAATGTGATGTAATATGATGTAATGTGATGTAATATGATGTAATATGATGTAATATGATGTAATATAATGTATGTGATGTAATATGATGTAATGTGATGTAATATAATGTATGTGATGTAATGTAATATTTATATACTTCGAAAATGTTTGATCTATCTTTGGTTTATGTAGACTGTATCATAACAATCAACTTGAGAATCACTAAGAGTGTATCGACATGTTTTTCATTACAAAATTGTATGTTATATATGACCTAATATAACTGTGTGTAATTAAACCAATCTAATAAGATTTTACAAAACTCGTTGGCAGTCAATATAGAGAAAATGAAAGCAAAATAGTGAAGTCCTATAATTAAAATGAGATGTTATGACATAAAATAACTTTCTGTAATAAAACCAATCAAATAACAAATCAAGAGGGATGGTGGCCGATTTGGATCATATAGTTAACATCCAAAGGTGTTACCGACCAAAATCCTAGGTCACATATATTTGTGACGGATCTCACACAAACATTCAAACCATTATACAAGTTACAGAAAATTTACCGACACATGCCATATTTACTATGGTTAAAAACCTAATGCTGCTTCATCCTTGACTTTACGTTTCTCTTCCTTTTCTATCGAGCTGCACGGTTAATATTACCACATCACTGCTACTAAATCACCCACACTGCCACCACTACCATACCATCATGAAAAGTTTAAGTTTCTAACTTTTTACAGAGTTAAGTTGTTAGTTGTATTTGTTAGATTGTTACGGTTTATGGTGGTTTGTTTTTTAATTGTTCGGTTAATAAGGTAAATATTTGTTTTGTGTATGCGTATGGTTATGTTTATGTTTATGTTTAATTTTGTATGTGGATAAAGATATGTGCATCTGTATGAGGGTATTAATTTATACGTTCATTTGTGTATTTGTATATATACATGTGTGTGTGTTAATATACTTTTACTCAAGTTAATTGTGTAGTTGGTCCATGTGCTTTGCATATCTTGTATTGTTGGTCCTTAGAGTTTAATAAATATTGTAGGATCGACACAAGAATTGAATATCGCGCGCGTATCGGATCAAGAGCAGAATCAAAGATCCGGTTAGTTGTATTAGGAAATGGCAAAGTTAGGCAAAAGTTACAATAATATGAGAGCACACACACAAAGGATTGCACTTGTATTAGGAAATGGCAAAGTTAGGCAAAAGTTACAAATAAGCTAAGACATGGGGTATTTATACTACTCCTTCATACAACACCTCCATGACACACACTTATGACTTTCATACATGTGGGGGGGGGGGGGGGAGGGTACATGTATGACTCTCATACATGTGGGGGGCACATGTATGAGATAAAAAAGGAGCGTATGTTACACAATAAATTCTTAAAATACCCCTAAGCCTATATAAACACTATAAAGCAACTCGATAACATCTAAAACGCTATACAATCATGCCTACGACTATTACGGACCGATCACTAGCTGGGGACATACACGAAGTGCACTAACAAATATATAATTATTCCTTGTAAATACACTATGTGTATGTCCCTGGCTGTGGAGAATATATGCGGCTGATGGTTGTGGTTGTGTCAAAGATGATTTCAATAGATGATGTGGCCTTAATTCCTTGTTCCTGTGGTATCATCGATTATTCTATCAGATTTGGCCCATGCTTTTTTTTAACGACCAACAAACAGATTTTCCAACTACTCGGGGTAACCACCAATTGGTTACAAAAGCACCCCATACACCCCTTGTCCAATGAATTCTTGAATGCAACGTGGCCTGGTAATAAATTTTTTTTTCCAGAGAATGGGCCCTTATTTTTGGGGTCTCTAAGTCCTTGCCTCTGCACCTATTTACTCTAGTTGACCGGACCTATTGATTGGCTTATTTAATGTAAATTTTGGGTGATGAGTCGAGTTGACCCACACTCGATACGTATAGTACAATTATAAGATTCAGTTGTCATCTAATTGGATCATGGTTCACGTTATCATAGATTTTTATCCTAAATACGCGTATGTTATATAATTTGTGTACATGGATTTCCTATATCTTACAAACATAAAAAAACCCTGTCTCCTATTATAGTTGAGTTCCATATGAAAAGGCATTCAACTCCAAGAGTCATAATGCAAATATTAACTATGGCCCTCAAGTACGAATTTATCCCTTCATTGCTTCACTACGAATTTCTCAACATTGCATTCTTGGTTGTGAATACACTTTTGTCCTTTGAATATTTCACGGATCTTAGTCTTTTATTAGAAGTACTGAAGATCGAATTCACGTTCATATCTATTAATTGTGACTATACCTTTTTATATTTTATACGGTTGAATCACAACTCGGTAGCTAGAAAAGGAAACGTTGAATTTCATTCAACAAATCACCATCTAATAGGTTATGAGATGCAAATTTAGGGCAGCGAGTTTACCTACCATCGAGGTTTACATTTATTTTTTTAGTTACGATAGACTTTTAACCTAAATACACATGTGTGTTACATATATCTACCTACATCCACAACTTTTCCGATCTTGTCCTTATAATGTTCACAATATTTTTTAGTTTAGAAGTAAAATAAACTGTTGTTTTAGGGCGGCGAGTTTAACTACCATCGAGGTTTACAATTTTACGCTTAGGTTCTTTTATAATATAACTGTTGTTTTAATTACGATAGACTTTTAACCTAAATACGCATATGTGTTACATAAATCTACCTACTTCCACAACTTTTCCGATCGTCTCCTTATAATGTTCGTAATACTTTTTAGTTTAGAAGTAAAATAAATGATCTCTAATTGAACATAGATTTGCTTTATTTTTTGTTCGAAGAGTAAAATAATTATGGAATGTAAATTTAATAACAAGAATAGTGTTTTGTATCTCTAGCATAATAAACGATTCCAAAGATTGCCACGTGTCATTAGCAAATCTATAATAATTTCATTCTTCAATAAAAAAATGCCCATATCGTACACTAATTAGAGTTTGGATATGAAAAGACATTTACTTTCAGGCATTATAATCAATATAGTAGCTTTGGTGCCAAAATATAACAAATTTACAACAACAAAAAACAAATATACCTAGCAAATCATACAAAAGTAAAGCCATTAGTTGGGTCCAGGAAATTGATCGGGTCTAGGTATAGTGAGGGTTTAAGCCTGTCTTATGTCATAACAAATTGGAAATTATATATCAATTTTTGGTTTGATGGAATATACATCATCATTTATCTTCATTTGTTGGTAAGTACTAAATATTAGTGACAAATTAGTGATTATATATCTCTCCTCACTACTTCACTAAGAATTTCTCAAGAATGTATCTTTGGTTGTGAATAAACTTTTGTCCCTTTAGAATTAAACAGATCTTAGTCTCTTATTAGATGTACTAAAGATCGAATCAGTTTCATATCTATTAATCGCGGCTAATCAATGTCACCTTTTGGTTTCCTACATGCTTGCGTCACAACTCATTACATAGAAAAGAAAACATGGAATGCCATTCAACAAATCACCTTCTAATTGGTTTATGAGATGCAAATTTAGGGTGGCGAGTTTAATTACCCACACATGACATCACTATTTTAGATTTTTAGGTTTCAATTCATTTATCATATGGATGTTTTAATTGTTGTATATTTTTAACCTAAATACGCATATGTGTTAAGTAAATCTACATACATCTACTACATTTTCGTATCTTGCACCTGCATTGTTCACAATATATTTTACTTTAGAAGTAAAATAAATGATCTCTAATTGAACATTGATGTGTTTTATTTTTGTTCAAATACTACAATTGTAATGGAGTGCAATTTTGTTGCGAAGACCAGTCTTTTGATATCAGGCACACCTTAAAATTAAAGAAGAATAGTCTTTTCTTTTGTATATAATAATAACTTCATTATTCAAACAAAAAATGCCTATATCTCAGGACAGTTGAGTTCTATATTAGAAGGCATCTAATTTCAGGGGTTTTAGTGCAAATTCGGATTAGTATTTACCTACTTACCCGACCTTCTCAAATACACATCTAATGTCTATCTTTAAATCTAAAATCATTAATTTCATGGCCGCCTGCTCTAAATACACTACAATTAGGTCAAGATTAAAGATAATATATCTTCCGTAACTACTTAACAATGAATCTTTGTAATCAGTCAACAATTTATTTGGTTATTAATATATAAACGTTTGTCCATTGACAATTTCACAGATGCTAATTAGTCTTTTTTAGTAGTGATGATCGCATGCTTTTATATCTATTGATTGTGACTAATCTTTGTTCCACCACCTTTTGAATTTCTACATGATTGTGTCTAGCGCCACCCCTCAGTAGCTAGAGAAGATGTTTACGTAAAGCAAATTTAAGGTGGTACTAAATTGAGCCACACTCGCCGAATAAAATTTTAAGCTTCCGTTCTTATAAAGTCGGTTGCCGATACAAACATATGTGTTCCATAAATCCATGTACATCCACAAATTTCTTATATCTTAGAAATGTAGTGTTTACAAATATTTCATGTTTAGAAATTAATTACATAATCGTTCATTGAACATAGACATGTAAAAATGGCTATATCATATAATAGTAGAGTTTTATCTGAAAGGACATCTAACTTAAGGGATTATAATGCAAATACAGATTAGGGTTTACCCAGCTACCTCAACTATATATAGGATGCTTGCCTATACTTCGCATATCATCACTTCTCACTTCAAGGAGGCCGCAGCAGCCTGCTCTAATACAGGTCAAGATGAGATATCTGATTCTCTGTCCATGTAAGCTGTTTTCCTGTTTGTTCTATAATTATAAATCGATTGAGCTGTAAATATTATTCTGTTTCGAAAGTGTACTGACCATTTTTTGTATTTGAATTATGTGTCAGCTATAAATCCGCTCACAGTATACATCGATCTCTCTCTCCGTCGTGTGGATCGGATCATATATAGCATGTTGATTGCTCAAAGCGTATTGAAGATATCTCCTTCCTGGTATAAATGGACTTAATATTTACGCACAACTAACACATTAGTCTCTTACCGTGATAAGTTATTAATGAATTGTGTACTTGTGCAGCATGGTTCAAGGTACGTCGCTTTCAGCTTAGGACAAGGTTTGCATGCCGGTTTTGGCATGGTGCCTAGCTGCTCCAAGGGAAAACCGGACATGCAGTGAGGTAGTGATGGTGTGCACGCAAACGTAGCAAGCAATGTGGCTTGATAATGTGGCTGTTTCAGTCTATTACGGTCATTCGTGTTCTGAGTTTATTTATAGAAGCTAAAGTTTAATCCGAATTTTCGTCAAGGATTTGGGTTGTAATATTATAAAAGATGCGGACTTGATTATAGATTCATCCATTATGCCCAATTGATGATAGAAGCTGAAATTTAATCTGAATTTATGTCAAGAATTTGTGTTGTAATATTATAAAAGATGCTGATTTTATTATAGATTCATTCATTATACCCAATTTATGTATAGAAGCTGAAATTTAATCGAATTTATGTCAAGAATTTGTGTTGTAATATTATAAAAGATGCTGATTTGATAATTGATTCATTCATTATACTCAATTTATGTATAGAAGCTGAAGTTTAATCTGAATTTATGTCAAGTATTTGTGTTGTAATATTATACAAGATGCTGACTTGATTATATATTCATTCGTTATGCAATTTATTTATAGAAGCTAAAGTTTAATCCGAATTTATGTCAAAGAGTTTGTGCGGTGATATTATAAAAAAGATGCTGACTTGATTTGATTCATTTACCATGTTTTGGATGTCAAATTATGAAAAAAAAAAAAAAAAAAAAAAAAAAAACTCGCGTATGTTTTGGATGTCAAATGTGCTGGTTTGCGGACTGCAAATGCACCTAATTAACTAGTCATCTGTCCTTTGCTTGTTCGGGGTAATTATCATTTTAAGGTGGTATTTTCTCAACAATCGCAAGATTGGTTGTTACATGGAAGTTTACTTCATCACTCAAAACAAATAGATATCTAACTTGCATCAGCACTGCCAGTGTGGCTTCCAATTAAGCAGCAACATTGACAAAGCCTTGTCCAAACAACCGTTACCGCTTTATTGGTGAGCTGGCTGAGTATACATCCTAGGAGTTCTGATTGTAACTTGATAGTTCACAGCTTTTTTATTTTTTTTTTTATTTTTTTTTTTGTATTGTTTACGATGTATTGATATCAATTACTTTTTTTTTTCAAAGTTTTCCATCATGAAAAATGATATTACATATAGAAACAAAGAACCGCCTCTAAATACTCGAATGGGAATAGGCTTGACATGGTTAGAATCACACACTTGAAAAATCAACCCATAGTTGATCTTGTGGTTCAATCATGTGGAGTGCAGACCAAGAACTTTGAAGGAAATTAAGAAATGAATTTTGGTTCAATTTATGGAGTGCAGACTAAGCAAAGCTATTTTGGTAGAGAATGATATCATTTTTCTCCATCCCTTCTTTGTTCCTCTAGTCAGTTATAAACTTATCTCCATGGTTGGATATGAGGCGTTATAAAAAAAATTCTTTGATCCACCACTGGTTAGCACTGCCAGCATGGCTGCCCATTCAAGCTCAACGTTGGCCGCCTATTCAACCTTGGAGTTCTGTTTGTAATTAGATGTTGATTGTTCATAGTATTTTTATTGTTGTTTAAAATTTAAATTGAGGTAGGTATCATTTTTCTCCATCCTTCTTTGTTCCTCTAGTCAGTTACAAACTTATCTCCATGGTTGGATATGGGCGTTATAAAAAATTTTCCCCGATCCGCCACTGCCAGCATGGCCCGCCTATTCAAGCAGCAACATTGACAAAGCCTGGTTAAAACAGATGTTATCGCTCTGTTGGTGAGCTACGCTGGTCATACAACCTTGGAGTTCTGTTTGTAATTAATGTTGATTGTCCATAGTTTTTTTTGTTGTTGTTTGCCATTGTTCTACCGTTTTTTCTCTTATTTTTTAGAGACAATAATGAACTGATGACATATAGAAACAAGAGAGCCACCCTCTAAAAGCCTTGAATTCAAATGTGGATTGAACCACACACTAATCAGCCAATCGTAAGGTTACTCAGCCCTTCAAATGCCTTTTTTAGGCATTAGTAGTAATAGCTAGATTGAATTTTCTAACTTGTATTTGGTGCAATCTTGTGGAGTGCAAACAAACAAAGGTCTTTTTGGTAGGGAATGATATCATTTTTCTCCAACCCCTTCTTTGTTCCATTAGTAAGTTTATAACGAATCTCCATGGTGAGGTAGGGGCGTTGAGTCTAATTAAGAGTGGGAGTTCAATATTTCGAACCTGGTAACATCGCCTCTCATAAAAAGCATCTTAACTCCGCGGCTCTCAGAAGTACTAATGTAATCTCTCTTTAGATCATAATTGTTTTCTATAATAATCTTTTAGAACCACATAGATCATATAATTATCTTTGTGCCAACTCTACTATCGACTATCATTTCTCTGTTCCCTTATAGTTTTCATTTGCCCATGGCTGTTTCTTCGTTTCGCTACGTTGCTATTGCAATTTACTTTTTAGGGGGAGGATCAAATGAGAAGAAACTTCATGTGAGAACAAAAGAAGAAGTTACATAATAGTTAAACATTAAATAGCTTAACTCTTCTTACATTAATGATATCTTTCTAATAAATTAGTCATAAAAACTTATCCTACACATTTATTAAAATTTGTCCTACACAGATAAAAATCCATCCTACATACATTGAAAATTATCATATTTTTTCTCCTACATATATCGAAGATTATCAAACGTTTATACTACACATATACAAAATTCATCCTACATATATCATACAAATATCGAAATTATCCTTCACTCTAAATATGGTTTGATTTGGAAAAATACATTTTAAAAATGAATTATGACTTTCATTTATTAAACTAGTTTAGAGGGGCTTACAAAAAAATTAATAATCAATTTAACAATTAATACAATTATTAAATGAAAGCTTTCTATTGGTTAAGATTTGTTTTTTTTTCTTCTTACAAAACATTTATTCTCATTTGAACTCTCTACTTACTTTATAATAAGAGTTAAATGCAAAATGGCCCCTGTGGTTTGACCCAAATTGCTACTTTGGTCACTTTTTTGAATTTTTTG
>JAUTDX010004936.1:0-25168 GCA_030844895.1 Ambrosia x helenae | reverse complement strand
AACAAAAGTTGAGTAAAAGTTGAGAGGCAAATTTGTAAGTATTGTATAAAAGACATATTTGCCCTCAAAAAGTAGTTAATATGTGCATTGTGTGTGTAATATAAACAATTATACTTATAAAACTTAAATTTTAAAAAGCCCTTGTGAATGCAATGTGAACAGTTGGTTAAGAAAATAGATATTGAGTAACCAAAAAAAAATATGAAGGTTAAGAAAATTAGCATTTCACATTTTTTTGTGTCCTCGCTAAAATTTTAGATGCATGTGCACATACTAGCGGTGACCCAGACGATCCAGCAGGTGTCGGTGATGCTCTTTTGGATAGCTCAATTTAACTCAACATGCATTAAAACACCGATTATATTTGTGCATCAACATCATGTAAATATTTAGCAATTACGAGTATGTATTTGTGTATTTAAACATGATAATACTATGCAATGTGAAGGGTGTCAAGGGTTTTTTTGAAGAGCATAAGCTACTCCGCCATGCCTTAAACATTGTGGTATTGATGATGTTGTCGTTGTTGTGAATTAAATACTATCATGTGCATCAAATAATATATAATAATGAGAAATTTAATAAAATGAGGGCAACTTATGAACTATCGCTTAAGACCATGTGTAGTGGTTCAAGCCCTTTAGATGCATTTTTTGTCATGTGGACACCATGTAATGTAGTGGTTCAAACTCCTTTCTTACCCTTCCAATCACTACCCCAATGATTTAGTAATTCTACAATTTTTGTTCTGTTACTTATAAAATAAAAGTTAAACATGAAGATACTTAATAAAAAACATAAAATATTTCACTAAAAATAAAAACAATACATAACTGATGATGTTGTTTGGATTTTATGTGTACGGGTTTCGATAAACTCAATGCTACTGATTGAACTGTGACCCGTAAGAGTTACACATTGAGCAAGGAACATCAAATCCACTTAACTCGATTAACTGGTATATGAACAATTAATGAAACGAAGTGTATGTATGTATGTATGTATGTATATATAGATGATCCTCAGGTGCTTCCCGGGATAGACAAATATATTATGATGTGAAAAATTTGTGTATATACGTCGTTTTTTTAGAAAAAATTGTAAGGGATCAACACTCGATAACTCATAAAACCTACTTCTAATTCTATGTGTGCACATCTTGCCCGAGTGAAGTCTGTACAACTTTGTCACTTCCTCAAGACATTTTTAAAGCTGTGATGTGAACCAGGAAAAACAAAAACAACCAAATTGATATCAAATGATCTGTCATGATGATGATTGATTTAAAAGGCGTGCATAGTGGGGTGATTAATTATCACTTATCAACTAGATATTTATCTGGTGTCTAACAATCATAGACTACATCTAACCGACTTAACAACATTTTTAATCAATGTTCCTAGTAACACCAATCAAAATTACAAAAAAAAAGTAGATCCTTACCAAGCTGACTACATATGTGAATATGTATATATATATATAGTTAGTGGATTCTTATATGTAATAGTAGGTTCAAAAGCATATATATACTATCTCAACATGATTAGTGATTTGCCTAGAATCATTAATAAATTACCTAAACACATTGTGTTTTTTTCTGCGTTGAACAAAACCACTAACAAAAGTCATTTTTTTCGTTTTTTGTATAGCACTATGGTGCTTGTTCAAAATATATAAAAGGCTTGTTAATTTGGTGCAATTTTTTTTTATAAAAAAATTAGTCGTATATACAAATTACTAACTTTTAAAAATTACGAGGAGATACGTAAAAGATAAAGATAAAAATATTAAATTTTAAAATAAAAATTAATGGTTATCTTTATTTACAAAATAATTAAAAAGGAATTTTGAAGGAAAATCAAGGGGGTGTGAAGGCCTGACAGTGTCATGTGGCATACCTTTTTTTGTTTATTACATATATAGATATAGATTATCTAAAATAATTTAATATATAAGACGGTTTTTTATTATTTATACTGGTTATAATATAGGCTACAGGCTATTTATTGCGTATTAGACTTGGGACCTAACATGTAGTTAGGCATGTGAATTATTATGTGATTATCATAATAATCATCCACATTCCAAAACAATATTTCCATTTCTACAAGTAATGGGATTGCAATTTAATGATTTTGATCATTATGATGGTGACCACAATATAATATAATAAAACATGCATGACAATTAATTGATGATCATCACATCACATAAATTCCCATACGGTTATATACTCGGGCCATACGTTTTTCGTGATCGTGTTCTAGCTCTAGTTCGTTGCATCTTGGTGTTTTAAACGGTTAATTATTAACCACTCAAGTATATCTATCTCATTGGTTGATTAATATAATTTTATACCGTATTTGTAAGTTTTATAACCAGATCATGTTCGGGTTGATTATTGATAATATTTATAAACATTCCGTTGTGTTTTATTAATTTTACGTTTAATTAATAAAAATTATATCAAACCCGTTTTGGATAAACAGTAAAGTTGACAACACTTAAACCCAACCGGTCGACCTATTTGATCTTAGAGTGTATAGAAACATGGGGAACATGAACAATACTGATGTTGTTGTAGAAGCCATGAAGGGAAGATAGTGAAGTTCTCCATGTGGTTGATTTTGTGCTAGCTGTTTATACAGACAATGGAGGGTTTATTTGAAAACATGTATTTTTTTAAGAGTAGTGTTTCAGTAGTAAAGATGTCCCTTTGAGAGTACACTGCTCAGGATCGAATCCTTCCCCACACGGGTTTCTCCTTTCAAACCCAATGGTTATTTTTGATGAAGCAAATAATATACAAAATACATAGGAAAGGAGATGTGTTTTGCAACACATCAGTATACAACGCCAAAGCAGGTATACATACACGCATCTTTTCTCTCCTAATTCAACAACTTGGTCTCATGTATTATGCGTAGATAATTTATCCCCTAAGCAGGTTTTATTTTTAATTTGTAATTATTGTTTTTTTTATTGTATTAATCATATAAATACTTTTCAAGGCATATGCTTTTCAGCTTAAATGATTTTCTATAGTTATAGTAGTTCATTGAAAAACTTAAATTTTACCTTTCCTAATGTTATGGTATTTTACCTTACCTGGTTTATTGTGTTGGCAGGTGTGGATGGCGTTGGCAAGGAAAAAATGCGAAGAGTACTCTTTGAAATGAGCAAAGGATCAAAGTATTTTGAAAACCAAGAACAGGAGGAGGCATATATGAAACAAAACATTGAAAATATGTGTGCTCAACGTGCCGAGCTAAAGAATTAGTTGAAGATTGATCGTCATATTTTCAGTTGCAATCGCTGGCCAAGAATTAGTTGAAGATTCTTAGGTATAATGATGTATTTTGGAATCGGATTGAACGTATGTGTTTGAAAAATACCAGTAAACACGTTTGTTTTCCTTCAAAACAGGTTCGAGAAGATAGAAGAAACATGCGTATCAATCCTCGGACCAAAAGGAGCAGCCCCATCAGTCAAGGTGCGCGTGATGAGCAAGTGGATTCCAGCTTTTAGACAAGATGAAACACATTATGTGTCGGTACTCGGTAGACGAAGAGGTATGCCAAAAAATTCAAACAAGTGTTTTGTCTATATGGGTTTCGGATGGCAGGGATGTCCTGTGACGAGTTCGAAGTACTAAGTAAGACCATCCACATTGGTGAACAAAACTCAAGTTTGTTTGTAGAAATAATATTAAAAAAATTCTTTGTTTGCAAACAAACCCCCAATCGGTTTGTGGTGGCAACCATGTTTGCAATCAAATAAACCTCCACTAACTTAATTACTTAAATAACTTATAATATTTAAGTTTAAAAAAAAAAACTAAATACACTGTATTTCTTAACTTTTTTTTGTGAACATCTCGATATAAATTTTATTAAAAACCGAGTTCTTTTAAAAAAAATATTTTTAGGTTGAGTTGGGTTGTGAATGTGTGTAAGTTGGGTTGTGTAGATTGAAGAGAGAGAAATTATTTTTTATTACTCTTGATTGTTCACCATTGTGGATGGTCTAAAGGTTGTTGAATACGTCACGTTAGCATGGCAGGGTTGGATGATGGTAGGTCTACGCCTGCAACCTCCCTTGCATCCATGTGCTTTCATTATTTTTCAAAGTCTAGACTAAGTGTATTATCTTTCAAATGAGCAAGGTCAATTCTGCCAGCCCAAGGTAACCTCTCACCAATCTTGAACTTCTGACATTCTCTTTTACGTTTTTTTATGTCAATACATTGATTTTAGCTAGAGCAATCCACAACATACCTCTATGTTCTTACCGATTGGATTTGTTATAGTTGGATGATAGGATTGTCTTTGGTAATAGTGTTGAAATTGGCGGCACCATTGAAAGAATCCTTTGAACGTGATTGATACATTATGTTTACTTTTGTAAAAGAATCAAAAACATCAAGTGAAAAACTTGGATTGTTGATTTCAAGAGTCCAAAGGAGTTATTTAAATCAAACGCGTGGAAACTAGAAAATTGAAGGATGTCAATTATATAGTTGGTTATGTTGCAAATTAGTTGTGAATTATTAAAATATATTTTGCCCAATATTTGGCTGAATTCTTACTGCTTATATTAGTTAACGTGGAAATTTTTGGAACTTATGCTGAATCAAAAAGAAATAAGTGAATACTCGAATTATATAGATAAACCGTGTATGTTTATGCATCTAAGACAAACTATTTATTATATAATAGTATTAAATATTAAATTTGTTATATGTTGTTTAAGTTGGTATTTCCATCATTTTTTGCTTTAATTATTAAAAGCTGCTTTATGGGATATAAGTTGAGTGCGTTGCTCAAGATATGCAGTACTCGCACTTTGTTTCCATTTATGTATTGTTCTCTGTCAAATAACATTTAGTATTGTCATCTACCAGCATGTAAATTGTAAATAGCATCTAAAAATGAGGGTACTTAGAAACAATAATAGAAATAAAATCGCATATGATAGTAGTAAAACTGGCATTCTAAACTTATGCCACAAAACGATGGATTACTTTCTTGTAAAGAGCTTTTAATTTTGCAACACTCCTCTCTAATGTTGCTGATAATTGATTATTATATACTATTAGATGAAACATTTATCATAACCTTCTTTCTCAGCTAACATTGTTTCTTCTCTTTACAGGTGCTCAAAAGAATCCCTGCATTGAAGGAAACGGGAATTTCGTATGCACTCATCTATTTTGTCGCGGTGATGGG
Source organism: Ambrosia x helenae (assembly GCA_030844895.1). Classification (NCBI taxonomy): domain Eukaryota; kingdom Viridiplantae; phylum Streptophyta; class Magnoliopsida; order Asterales; family Asteraceae; genus Ambrosia; species Ambrosia x helenae. The sequence continues at coordinate 19,940 of JAUTDX010004936.1, read as the reverse complement.
GTCTTGCTACCTAGCATAGCAACTTCAATTGCAGCCATGGTTGCGTTGAGTCTTGTTTTGTTGGCAATGACAATGAGGGATTGTACATTTGATCATATCTTTATTTTGCAATCTACTGTTATTTGATCAAATGTGTTTTGAACACAATGATTTGGTCATGGATATTTCTCTTTTGTGTTACGCCTATTATTCCATATGAACAACATAACAATGTTTTAACAACAACAACTAAACACCTCTTCTAGACAAATTCTCCAGTTTTATGCTGTTAGTTTTCGGTATAAACCGTAAACCATACCATTCGCTACGGTTTGAAAATACTGAAACCGATCAACCGAAAGTTAAGTAAAGTAAACAACCATGAAACCAAACCGATGACGGTTTGGACGGTCTCACGGTTTGAAAACCGAACCGTGAACATCGCTGCTCCAGCGCGCCGCAACACGCGCGGGAACAAACCTAGTTATTATTATTATTTTAAAGTCAAAATTAAGCAGATCAAGTCAATGGAAGGTTACCGAATGATGAAGATGATGAGGGTTGAAGATCTGATTAATTTATTGTTGATGAAGATGAGGTTAGAGAGAGAGAGAGAAATAGAGTAAAAAAGAGACAGAGAGAGAGGAATGAGATGAGGGTAAGAGAGGGGAGAGGTTATATTATAATACTAGTAGGGTGCCCGCGCGTTGCAGTGGGTAACAACATTTAGACTGGTTAGGTTAAACAATAATCAATCGACGGAAATACTTACCTTGGTGTGTGGTATAATCATTAGCGGGGCTTGACTGCATTTTCGGTAAAATCGGGGGGGGGGGGGGGGGGGGGGGTACTCAATATATAAAAAAATATTCGGAATTTTTAGATAAAAAAAATACACTACGAGCAAAACGTGGCCCCAAAGAATTTCTTCCGGTGGGCATAATCGAATTAACCGATCAAATTATGCATAATGTATATAGATTTCAACTATCTAATTATACATTTTCAAGATATTTTCCTTAATATATATATATATATATCCAAAAAACACAAAGTTGTGAACTATATTATAGTGTTTTATATTAAAGAATTCAAGTTGAGAACCATGTCACAGCGGGTATCTTCTCATTCAACAACTTATTACACCAAAGGCATTATAGCCCAATGGTATCTTGGTGGTGAGATAAGACTTAGGGACATAAGGTCTTGGGTTCGAATCTCACAAAGGGGGTTTTCTCATAATTATGAGTTTCCTCCTGAATTGGTGACTTGGTGGTGGAATATGATCGCGTGGCAACATTGGTGACACGATAATACTCCAATGTTCTGTGAGTGATTCCAATTTGTTGGCCGTTAAAAAAAAACAACTTATTACACAAAAATTCTCTACAAACACAAATAAGATAAAATTCTACCATTAATGAATAATATCAGCTGAGTAAGTGGTATACAATTTTTAAAAATAATTTTGAATTCAATAAATAAAAATACTTTTTTTGCCACAAAATCCTATGTGCTAGCGGAAGTGCAAGCACATGAATATATACATAGCAATCATTTATGTGATACGCTAAGCAAAAAAATAGGGTGGCTATAGGAAAGTGAGAAGTTACATGAGCAAATGTAACTTCTCACTTCCTTTGTTATCGTTCCGGTTATTACTTAACCCTAACATATCATTTTTTGTGTTAGGCCATAATTAGAGGTTTGCGTTTGTCTTGGGCTTGTATTTGTTCTTGATGGGATTCGGCCTTCTAGGCCATTGTATGTGAACCGCCCTATGTAACTATAAATAGGGGGTTCCTAGACTATTTTGGGGTTGCTAGTCATTTTTGGTTGCTTATATTCTCGTATACCAGACGGCTCCAAGAAGTCGTGTGCACTTTATTAATCAAATCGTTTATTTCAAGTCTCTTCTTTGTTCTTAGCGTACAATCATTGTTTCCACCTTTGTTTGTGTGCGTGTTTTGATACCTGGAGAAGATCTTAGACTTACATTTTGAATTAAAAAAACTATAGCAATACTATAATCAAATTAAAGGAACAAAATGCTCATTTATACGGTGTAATAATATTAAGAAAATTTTAATGTATGAAAAAAAGTTATGGATGTTTAAAAATCATGGGAGTAGTTAGTTGTAATAAGGGTGAAAAAAGTGTAATTATCATTTAAATAAACAAAAGTTGACTAAAGTTGAGGGACAAATGTATAAGTATTGTATAAAAGACATATTACTCTAAAAAATAGTTAATATGTGCGTTGTGTGTTGTGTGTTGTACTCTAACCCATTATACTTGTAAAACTTAAATTATATGAGGTCTTTGGGAAATGTATTATAAGATAGTATAGATATAGAAGCTTTCAGTTCATTTTCGTTTCGATTATTAATTAATCTTAACATATCATTTTCTTAAATTAAAAAAAACTATAGCAATACTATACTCAAATTAAAGAGAAAAAACGCTCAATTATACGGTGTAATAATATTAAGAAAATATTAACGTATGAAAAATTTATGGACGTTTAAAAATCATGAGGGGTATTTGGTTATAATAATGGTAAAAAGTGTAATATTATTTAAATAAACAAAAGTTGAGTAAAGTTGAGAGGCAAATGTGTAAGTATTGTATAGAAGACATATTTGCCCTCAAAAAAATAGTTAATATGTGCGTTGTGTGTTGTACTATAACCAATTATACTTATAAAACTTAAATTTTAAGAGGTCCTTGTAAAATGTATTATAAGATAGTATAGATATTGAGTAAAATGACTAACCTATCCTCATGTGCAAGGCACATGATTAAACTTAACTTAAATTTTTGACTGGGTTAGTGCTAAAGGACAAAAGGTGCAAGGTTTTGATTCGATAACGATGATTCTCATCAGTTTTAAAGCTAAAGGGTATCCATTGAAAAACGATGTAAACATTAAGGATGAATTTTATAATTTTTCCAAAAATTTATTGGATTAACATTCAGTTGGTATGGGTAGATAAGAGAAATATACGTTCACAGTTTGTATGTGCAAAGGATCGGTTAAACAACAAAGAATATGATCAAACAAGTTCAATTCAGATGCGGAATCTCTGAATCGATCACGAAATGATAATAAAACTAGCAAAACACACAAATCATCAATAACACATCCATTTCATTCATTAACATAATCATTAATTGCTTTGAAAGCCTTTTTACAATGTTATAACTCAGTTACAGACTCAACAAAAACCCTAGGGAGAAACACACACTGAGAGGGAAACAAAATGATCAACAACTAAACACAAAAAATAATTCAGCCTTTATATAGACCTGCACATTCGACCATTTGATTGGGCGAATGTGCACGTTCGACCAATTAACCGGGCCAATCAGCATCATCAACAAACACAATCTTCATTCGACCTCTTATATCTCCCTTCAACCATACATAATCTACCTTCGACCGTACATAATCACCTTCGACCACTTATATTCACCTTCGACCTTCTGGAAACAACAAAACATAATAGGATTGGCAATTCAATAGCACTAGTCGCACTTTCGTGTATCTACACAGTTAGGACTATCTTTAAGCGCTTCTTTAGTTGAAATTAATCTCAGTCAACAGATGAATGTTGAGATTATTTAAATTGAATAACCCAAAAAAAATATGAACAGTTGGTTAAGAAAATTAAGCAATTCACATTTTTTGTGTCCTCGCTAAAATTTTAGATACATTTGCACATTACTAACGGGTGAACCAGACGATCCAACAGGCGTCTGTGATGCTCTTTTGGATAGCTCAATTTAACTCAACATGCATTAAACACCGATTATATTTGTGCATCAACATCATGTAAATATTTAGTAATTACCAGTATGTATTTGTGTATTTAAACATGATAATACTATGCGATGCGAAGGGTGTAAAGGGTTTTTTGAAGAGCGTAATCTAATCCGTCATGCCTTAAACATTGTTGTATTGATGATGTTGTCGTTTTTGTGAATTAAAATACTATCATGTGCATCAATAATATATAATAATGAGAAATTTATTTAATGAGGGCAACTTATGAACTATCGCATAAGACCATGTGTAGTGGTTCAAACCCTTTTAATGCATTTTCTGTCATGTGGACACCATGTCAACAGAGATTGTTTTAGTTATAATTTAGTGATTCAAACTTGTTTCTTACCCCTCTAATGATTTAGTAATTCTACAATTTTTGTTCTGTTACTTGTAATATAAAAGTTAAAATGAAAATACTTAATAAAAAACATAAAATATTTCATCAAAATTAAAAAAACAATACATAATTAATAAAACATAAAACATTTCATGAAAGGTTTGAAAAAGTACATAACCAAAAAATAGTATATTTCATTCATCATCATCCAAGCCATATTTGTTTTTTGGAAATCAAGAGATTATCCCTTTCATCAATCAAGTGCTTTACCAAAATGTCTTAATTTCGTCTCTTTGGAGAGACGCCTCACCAAGTTCGAGGCACGCAAATCGACTCCCAAGACATTTCCTGTTTGGACAAGTTAGGTGACGACACGTGTCTCTCCTGCCTGCCTGACGTCTCCGGTGACATCTCAACGTCGCTGATACGTCTCCGGAAAAGCTGGAGACGTTTGAGAAGCTTAGGGTCTTTGGTGACGTTTCGCTTGACGTCTTCATCTTGAAGTCTCTGGTGGGTTTCTGATCACGTCTGCCGTTTGTTGGCGATGATGAATTCACATCTGATTCTGAGCCTCTTTTTAATCATGTAGATATGTGTTTAGGGTGATGTTATTTACACCTGTAGGTTTTTTAGGGTTTTAGACATCTCTACTGCTCGTAGAGGCCTCTACGAGCAGTAGATGTGTCAGAGCATTGGAAACCACAAAACTCTACTATGGTAGAGGCCTCTACGAGTGGTAGAGCTTTGTTGCCCTAAAAAACCTAACCCTACTACGACTTGTAGAGGCCTCTACGAGCCGTAGAGATGGAGGCCCACAGAACATTCAATGTTCAGAGTGTGTACAGGTGTGTCAGTCAGCTCTACGACTCGTAGAGACCTCTACGAGCAGTAGAGACGTAATTAAACCCTATACGACCAGTAGAGGCCTCTGCGAGTGGTATAGGGTTAGAAAGTACGACGTATCCGAGTATCAGACTGACATTTCAGTGAAATCACCCTCTGCAGCCAGTAGAGACCTCTACGAGCTGCAGAGGTCTGGTTGTTGTGAGCATTTATATGCATACACTACGACCAGTAGAGACCTCTACGACTGGTAGAGTTTTCTTTCAGCACTTATAATTCTGTGTTGCAGACCGTTAGATCTGGAATCAATGAGACATATGCAGATGGAATCAATGAGGTTGCCGACACATTATGTTATTATTATATTTTCGTATATTATGTTTGGAAATGCTTGCTTATATTTGTCTGTTTATTTATATAAATGTTTGTTATACGCTTACACGCTTATCGAGACGACAACTAAAAATAAAAAACCGCTTACACATAAAAAATTAAAAACTAAATGTGCAACGAGTTGTAGAAGAACACACATTGTTATTTTTTTTAAATAATAGTAATAATTTAAAATAATAATAATAAAAATTATTTTTGTAATATTTGTTCAGTTTTTTTATGTTCATGCCATCCAAAACGTAGGGAAAACAATTCAAGTGAAACTCTACTGCTCGTAGAGGCCTCTACAAGCAGTAGAGGGTGTCATTAAATGGTTATCAATGATTGACAATCATGGACCACATCTCTACAGCTCGTAGAGGCCTCTACGAGCTGTAGACAGGTGCAAATAAGTTTTAAACAGGTGCAAATAAGAGATGCCATATTTTATTTGTGAGGAGAGAAAGAGAGAGAGAGTTGAATTTGAATCGAAACTTTACTCTGCAACTTCAACATTATATGTATGCTTTATATTTGATATATTTTATTTGTGAGGCGAGAGAGAGAGAGAGTTGAATTTGAATTGAAACTTTACTCTGCAACTTCAACATTATAGAAAGAGAGGTTGAGGAGAGAAGGAGAGAGAGAAAACGATAATGCGTCTATTTGTATTGGTCTTCACATATAACCTCACCAGAGACGCCTGAGAGGTCTCGAAACTTGTGAGGCGTCTCTCCAAAGAGACAAGAGTAGGACATTTTGGTAAAGCATTTAGTCAAAGGGCTAATCTTGTGATTTCCCCTTTTTTTTATTTGTTCATGCAATTTCAAGATGAAGTCACGTTCTAGTTTGGGTGGACCGGAACGTTCGGGATGGCTTTTGTCCAAATTTCAAAATCAATAGCCATTTGTCGATATATTTTTTGATCAAGAAATTCTTGCTAATCCGCTTCTTGTTTTTGCTTTAGCTTTAAACATCTCTGTCCCATGTTAGTTAACGTTCTAATATTTAATTCATTTATGGAAACCATTCATTCTAGTTAACATCGGACGGCGACAACCCTGTTCCTTTTCTAACGTAAATATTTTTTTCTTAAAAATTTTAATTTCAATTATTTACTAACGTTATAAACTTTTTATTCCTATAAGACTATAGGGAATAGAGGAGGGGAGGGGGAGGGGGGGGAGTGGGCATAATGCAACACGTAGCACATGTGGGCTTCACTTTTCACCCCCATAATTGTGAGGAGTTGAGGGGGGAATTGGGCATGATCCGACACATGGGATTTTGTATTTTTTTTTCAATTTTTTAATAAACTAATTAAAAACACATTATTAAATTAAAAAGATAATAAAAAGCATAGTAATTAATAATAAAATTAATTAACAAACATAAAAAAAGAAAAACCGAACACCTAAAAAACTAAAAGACTACATGTTATATTTTTTCATGATCTCGCGTTTCATTTGTAACGTCAATTCTAACTCGAGACTGATGAGGTGATTGACGGGCATAGCGAGAAAATTTCATTTCTTCGCGTTTTTCTTTCAAAATGATTTTCTTTCAAAAGCTTCGCGAATGCTTTTCTTCTCGTCAAGCCTTTGTTGTTGAATGGTATTGAATTGAACAATGTTGGTATTTAAATCATCCAACTGCCCGGTGTAAGTACCTTTACCCGATCCTGAACCCGAACCAGGTGATTTTTGGGCCCTCTTTTTGCCTTGTCTCTACCGGGTGGGCGACTCAATTCTTCGTCGAACTCATCATCATACAAGTTAATATCATCCAAGTTATCACGAGCAACCAAACGATTTTGAGATGAACTTGTTTTCGACCTTTTTAATGAATCGCTAGCAGAGTGGACGTACGCCTATTTTGTATGGTCTTTCGCCACATCCCAACAATGCAAAAACTTGAACACCATACCCTTGTCCTCACGATAAGCTTTAAGCGCATTCGTTACGTAGTCGCCATCTGTCTCACCACTTTTTGGAAAATTTCTTACGTTATGATAGAAACCCTTGAATGCGTTCATTGCTCTATTTATTTCGGTCCACTTTGATGAGAGACTATCATTTACTCGATAGAACTCTCGGTCCATCAACTTATAGAACACATTGTTTATCTTGATCCAAAAATCGGTTTTGTGTCAATTATTTCCTAGTTAAAAAAATTAATTAGTCATAGCTAAAAATATGTATTTTTTAACAACATATATTATGTTTAAAAAAAATAAAAAATACCTTGAGCCGAGCATTCCGACTCGCTTATCCAAGCTTTTGCTACATGACCTCTTCGGCGGTTGTCCATTTTATTATGGTTCGGTTGGCGGCGGCGAGAGCTTTCTCCTCATTCCTCTTTTTATGACTCCTTCTTACACTCGTCTTCCCCGACGATGATCCAACAATATTTTGTAGTTGAGTTTCAGGAACGCTTTCGGGTAAAGTTAAAGGGGTTTGTGGTTGTGTAGAAATGGAAGAATCGTCATATGGAAAATTTGTGTAGACACGGCCACTAAGGTGAGATGCGAAATCGGCATATTCGGGACACGGTGTGTGAATTTGGGGTCCCCGATGATGATCCAACAATATTTTGTGGTTGAGTTTCCGGTACGCTTTCGGGTAAAGTTAAAGGGGTTTGTGGTTGTGTAGAAATGGATGAATCGTCATATGAAAAATTTGTATAGACACACCCACTAAGGTAAGATGCGAAACTAGCATATTCGGGACACGGTGTGTGAATTTGGGGTGGACGGTTTGCTATCGGGCGAGCCGATGGTGTATTCGGGTTTTCGGTGTAGTTGTATGGGTTGTTCGGGCAAACGGTCGGTTGTATGGTTGCATTTTTATAAAAAAAAATATGAAGATTATATAAAAATAAAGAAGATGTAGAAAGTATGGTGTGAAAATGTGTTGGTTTATATAATATTGGTTGGAAGTTATTAATAATATTTTTTTTTTAAATATTATCGTTTGAAAGCAAAGGTTATGTGTTTAATTTTTTTTTCAATTCCAACAGTCATATAATAAATGTTTTTTTTATTTGAACCAATAACATGCCTCCACATCTTCCCCCTCCCCACGCCAAGCATCTACTTCCTACCCGTTTTCACGCCCGTTTCTCCCTTCTAACCACACTCTAAACCACAGAAAAACTTTCAAAGTACACCACCGAAATGAAAGTACTTTTAAAATATTTACCAACTAGTGTATGTGTATAACTGTATATACAATTTAATCCAAAATTGGAATGTCACTAAGAATTAGAATTAAATGGAGCAAATAAATTTTCAATTTAAACGGCCAGTGTATGGCGTGAAACATAAAACGCCAAGCAAATAAAACGCCTCTAAAACGCCCGGAGGCTAGGGGTGTTCAAAACCGGATTATTCGGTTTTTGGATATTCAAAAATTTCGGATAGTGAATATTGATATCTGAATCCGCATCTCAAATTTCGGATTCAGATTTGGATTATCCAACGGATATTCGAATCTAAAAAAACCGATTTCCTCCTTATATTAAAACCAAACCAAAAACTGTGTAATTCAAATATTCAAACTAGCATAAACATTCAAAACAATTCAAAGTTTCCAACCACAAACATTCAAAACAATTCAAAGTATCGAATTCAAAGCAAATACAAAGTTATTCGATGGCTAGAAAAAGGCGAAAGTATTTGTTAATGGGCGATGGCTTTATATTTGTCGATGGTCAATGATCAGAAACAGACGAAAACATACTTATGATTTTATATCGAATGGTCGATAACGAAATCGAAAAAAAGAATTTACAGATCCACTAGATGGTCAGAAGTCAAGATGATGAAGGAAGGAGGGTGGCTGCTAGGCTGGTGGGAGGAGAAGTCGGACATGATTAGGATGGAGGCGCCTGGAGGAGATTAGGAGTGGAGGGAGGCGATGTTTGTTATTAGGGTTAGGGTTGGAATGGGGATAAAACTTTGTATATATAATTATATAATATATATTTGTTATTTTTATTTTTTTAAGATTTCAGATTCGGATATTTCGGATATCCGAAAATTTGCAATCTGAATCTGAAATTTTGGATATTTCGGATACGGATTGTCAGATATTTCAGATTCGAATTTGGATTCAGATGTTTTTGAACACCCTACCGGGGGGAGGTGTACATCACGTGAAATTGTTTTTATTTTCAATCTAAAGCACTTGTACACTATGTTTTAAAAGTAGTAATAGACATTTTAAAAAAATTATGAAATGACTATGTTATTTATCTAAAATGTTTTATAGTTTATCATAAATATGATGATCGCAAAGGTAATTTTACACATATTCTAAGATGACATAGAAAAGGTCTCTGTTCAAATTCTTGTTCTTTCCCATTTCTTCCATTATTGCTCATGGTTCTTCTTTTTGTACAAACGTTCTTTGATTTAACCATCAGTTTTCACATTCTCTTTTAATTTGTTACTCAATTCCTTTCAATTGTAAAAAGAATCACATTTAATCGCGCAATCAGATTCTTGAAACTGCGGTCTTTTAAAATCGGCCATTCAGGTGTGTATAATTGTGAACCAAGACGACACCAACTGGTTTTAGCGAACACACAACGTTGGGTTTATGGCCATCATTATGTTCTGTAAGTGGTTTCGATTAGGTTAACGTCAAGGGTTTATGTCTTTTTGTGTTCGGTTTAGTTTGTACTTAAATTGTACATTGGTATTTAACGTTAAGTGTCAAGATTCTATCTTTTTTTTATTGATGGTATCACCTAATCCAAGCAGGTAGCATCGACGACAACAACAGGCACACATAAAAAATCTTTCACACATAAAATCACGTTGCAACGCATAGGTTATCTACTAGTAGATTATAGATATAAGGTTATTGTCGAATAAAGTGAACACCGCTATTATAGACCGATTAAAAACAAATTGCTTAGAAAATTAATGTTTAATTAATATGAATATGACAAATAAAGAAATTAAATTGTTTTCTTAAAATTATCAAAGTTAATGTCACACCATTGTCATTTCCTAGCCCCCAAGAATTGAAAAATTGAGCTTCCACTAATGTGCATGTTAACTCCTCATTGAATGACTTATAATGTGTCTCATGCTATACCACTTCTTATCACCTTTATTCAAAGAAGGCTAAAGCCCAGAACTTGTGCAAGCTTTTCATGTTTTCAACAATCAACACAAAGTTAATTAGGCCGAAATGTAAGTGCACTTCGTGTATGTCATCAACTAGTGATAGGTCTATATTAAGCGTATGCTTGATTATTGTGTTGATGTAGGGTTTTAGGCAGCATTTCGAAGTTCAATTGTATGATTGTATATTGGAAAACCATTCAGGATCATGAGCCCAGGCATATGGAGTTCATGTGCCGGAAGTCGGTTAGAATCAGTATCTAATTCGCGTTTGTTTTTCAATTGACAAGGTGGTTGATTTTTGGTGCTGACTTGAATAAGTAAGGTTCAAAGTCTTTAGGTTAAACGAGTTGGTTTAATCAATGGATGTTGTTTAGATTAAAATAGTGTTGTTTAATATAGAGAAACGACTAGTCGAGTACATCATGAGAATGTTCGAGCTACGAAGGAGCCGAAAAAACATAACTAGAGATCAATAGGAGTTCCATGTGAATCATGGCAAAGAAGACATGCTGGAGCCTACCTATTTCGAGTCAGAAATTAGGGGGTGAATATTGTTGGATGTAATTCACGAGCACATGGGACAATCAAAAGTGGGACAAACTAAACCGAGCATATGGATTAGTATCGTTATTTGGTTAAGTTAATTAGAGATAGATTAAATGAGTTATATTTTTTTTTATAATAGATAGGTTAGATAGACATGTGAGTTTATTCTATTAGTATCTAGTTAGGAAGATGAATCTTACTATAATTGTAACCAAGTCGTGTCACATAAAATCTAAACAAAGTTGTGCTTAGATTTAGAGAGAAGTAATCAGTTTGATTTAGTTTTTGATTAAACAAATTAAGACTTATTCAATTTTAATTCTTTTATTTAACTCTTTGTTTGGTTTGACTCTAGATTGTTACCTGATTTTTTGGCTTGTTAATGTAAATTTTCCCGTTTTCGTCCGAAAAAAATTTGTATATATTGGCACCCACCAATTTGATTTTGGGTGAATATTCCTGGCCCCCACTGATATTATATGTCCGCGTTAGGTATCGATTTAGGGTTCAATCAGCGGGTATCTTAGGTTTCGATAAATGCAGCTATGTGGGAAGGAAACACAGAGGCATGTATTGGCATGTTGAAAACCTGCTTCAACACTTTGAGAGAATCCTTAAAAGATTTTCTCATTGATCCCACATGCACCTCTATTTACCATTTAGTGATTCGTGATGACTCTCTCTCTCTCTCTTTAGAAAGAATGGTAAGCTGTTTGAACATAGAGATGAAGGAGATGAACCATTGAACCCTGTCACTATCAATCACGACACGCGACAAACGAAAAAACACAGCTGCGAGGATAGGGGAAGAGAGGGATTTTTAGGGTTGGGGGGAGGAGAATCCCATTGAATGTGCCACGTGGCACTCTCTATGAATTTAAAAAAAAACCCTACCTATAAAACATCTTCTCTTTCAACCCAAACCCTAAACACCCAATTAATCTTCACCTATTCTCCCCACTTCTCTGTCCCTCAAGAAACCCTAAGCCACCCCCATCGCCCCTCTCACTCTAGGCGGCAACCACACTGAATCCACATCGTCGTTATCGACAAACCGGACGGTGGGATTCTGATATTTAGCGCAAGAGAGAGAAGGTCTCCATCTCTGTTATACTTGAGGAAGGTCAGAGGCCTCTCATGGCCTTTCATTAAGATCGGCCTCATGTTATGTCATCAGGAATTATTGTAAATAATATGTTGCTGCAATCACTGGGTGGTCATGGCGAATATTATTGATCAAGGTCTACAGTGGTTGATTAGTTCACTGAATTCTACTCTTGAAACTAATCAACAAGCTCGATCATTCGCTGAAGCGTCTTTCAATCAAGCCTCTCTTCAACCTGGTATATAGTTTCTTACTTTTGTTGGTTTTTATGGTTAATTCTTTGGTTACTGTGAGAATATATTCATTAGCTTTATTATTATTATTATTATTATTATTATTATTATTATTATTATTATTATTATTATTATTTTATAATATAGTATAAGTCAAGGAATTATTATTATTTGTTTTGGTGATTATGATTTAGGGGGTAATTGAAATTCTAGTGATTAGAATTACATTATGTGCAAGTGTTTTTTTATGGAGTTTAGTTATAGTTATTGTACTCTATACTGCTGATTAAGGTTTGAATTTCTGTTGACGTTTCTATGGACTGGATTGTTAAATAAGTGGTTGGAAGGTGTGAGATCAGCTGTCAGAAGATAGAGGTATGAGGGAATTCCCTGAAGCTTTGGTGAATGCACTTTTGGTTACGTATAGACTAATGCGGTTTATTTTAGGGAATTGTTTTAGTTTTGGATCTGGTCTGATGAATGTTTTTGCTTGCGCATTAGATAATTGTTCTTGTGTATTCTTAGTTTGACAAATCAAGAATTAGTTAAAAGGCTAGTTTAAGTAAAAAATTAAATTGTAGTATGAAACGTGGTTGTAAGCAGCATGAAACGTGGTTCTGAATCAATCTGTTTCCCTTATAAATGAAAACCATTTGTTAGTATTAACAACTTCAGAATTTTAAATGGAGATGAGAATGTGCAGAAGACTTATTTTTAGAGCAATCTGTTGAAGCAAGACATAAATATAGTGATGGTATATTCATTGTATTATTATCTAATATCTTTCTTATATAGTTTCTGCTTTAATAACAGGACCAAAAGACAATTTGTTCCTTACATTTTGATATCCTTTTTAAATGCAGTGGTTAGCAGAACATCTTGATGCTAATATCAAAGGTGGTCGATCGAGAAAGAAGATGTAGCAACCGGAAAATTTTTCTTCTTTTCGTCGTTTCCTTTTCGGCCTTGAGCAATTTTCGGGACGAAAATTCTTTCAACAGGGGGATGATGTGACACCCGGCAAATTCAGATTGGTAACTTTTGTCAAACTAGTAAGTCTACCTTAGTGAGCCATGCATACATTATACTTAACTGGGTCAGTTTGAGTCGTTACCATGGTTCAAGGAATCATCGGGAGTCGTTACAATGATCCAAAGGATCATTGGGATTCGGTCCATAACCATGTGTACAAGGATTGGTGATTTGTAGAATCGCCGGATTTAATGCACACACGCAAGTCTCGAGTCCCGGGGATTGGTGAATAGATGTGAACGTGTTAGTTATCAAGTAATATGTTTTTATAATCAATATATAACTTGTCGGTATGTGAATACGTGCTTATATGTTTTAAAATAGTGTTTAACGCGCCGAAACTCATATCAGCCTGCAGGGGGTGACTAGGCCCCTAGTCGCTTGGTACGAGGGGCGACTAGGCCCCTAGTCGCTTGTTAGTAGCGGCGACTAGCCACCTGCAGATCCGTAGTCGCGTGTAATGTCTGTAATGACTAGCAACAACTATAAATACCATACTTGACTTGTAAAACATCATTTGTGAAACCCTAACTCGCCCCAAACCTCTCTCACACTATATTTAACCTCTGGAACACGTTTTTGCCCTAAAATCTACCATTTCTAAGCTTTAAACATCCTTTCTAGCAAAATCCAAGGTGTGTTATTCATCCTAAGCTTTTATCATGTCGTTATTTTGATCCCTAAAGGTCTAGACCTGGTTTTATAAAGTTTGTGTCTTTGAAAACCTTTGAAAAACAGTTTTAAAATAAGTCTAATCCTTTATGTGGGTTATATGTGAAGATTTCATGCAAAGAACAGTTTTTGATGATTAAACATGAGGATTCTTATGTGTTTGATGTTTTCTTGATATGATGAGTTGTTAGGATGATTAACTAGGATTTTGAAGGTCGTTTGATCTGTTTTGATGATAATATGCATTTTGACCGTTTGAGTGCATTAGGAGGATTTAGGATGTTATGGGGTGATTTGATGATTGGATGATGTTAGGGTTTATGCTGGAATGATGTAGTAACAGTATTTGCAACGTGATTATGTGATCAAATCTGATTATTTGCCATTTAGGGTAAGTTATGCATGTATTGATATGATGTTTTCATAATATCATTTCATTTTAGGAAATGCTTGCAAATAGAGTGTTAGAATGATGATAAATTGGGGGTTTTCGTTTAGGATAAGTTGCTTGATGATTACATGTTTCGGATCTGATTTGGAGGGTTAAACGCGCAAAAGGAAACCCCTAAGCTGCAGGCCTGTCCAAGGGGCGACTAGCCACTAGCATTGCTAGTGGCCTGTTTGATACTAGTCGTGTGTTTTGCTGTTGTAAGTGTATTTTAGGATCCCGAAACATGGTTTGACACCTAGGAACATATTGAGAACCCGTGGCATGTCTAGAAACATGGTAACACGTGTTCGGACTAGTATATGCAGTATGTGAACTGTATGATTAGACTTGATGAACTGTCATGCGTATTAAGTGCATGTTTACATGTGATGGCTTGGTTACTTGTATTTGACTAACACGGGGGATGTCGAGTCACCAATAGGATGTCGGGTCTTGTCTTGCATGGACAGGTCAATGTCCAAACATGTTTTCAAACATACAATGGTTATGGTCTGGACATTTAGGGACTAGTTAACCTGCGGGTTATTTGTCCGGATGCTTATATACATTTTATGATAGGTCGTCGATACTAGGGACTATCATTGCATTGTCTGTTATCTTTTAAGAAGAACGCAACCTAAGGTGAGTTCACGGCCCGCTTTCACACTTTTCTCATGGGGGGAGAAACATGCTACACATTTTAGCAACGCAAAATTTGTTATACTATGTTGATCTTTTGTTTACTATACGACTATATCATCATCTAAGTCTCCACGGAAACCATGAATATATGGGTAAACATAACGGGGAAATGCGGATAGATCTATTGGGCCAGACAAACCCCACCGGATCGACTGGCAGTCGGACGAGTGCATATTGTCTCTCGCAACACACGGGTTACTAATGATGACGGTAACCCAACTCGGGCGGCAACGCAGGCAAGGCTTGTCCGTAATGGTTTTCAATCGTGTAGTAGTAACAAACACTTAACGTCTAGCTAACGTTCGCATTATCATAGTAATACGGAATGGATTTCTCAAACTTATGGAAACGCTTTTGTAAAACCTGTGAACTTACCAGCATTATATGCTGACGTTTTTTAGCATGTTTTCTCAGGTCACTAAGATAGCAGCAGTCGGATTAGGCGCATGGAGTCGCACTTGCGTCTAGAATCATGTTTTGGAGTAAAACTTAAAACACATGTTCTATCTTTACTTTGGTTTTGTAAACTTGAATTGCTTCCGTTGTATTTGAGATTATGGTTTTGAATATTACATGGGTTGGTTTACGTATTTTAAATTCATATAGTTGTCGTTTATTATGACCGTTGACTTGGATCCTGGTGTGTGTCACGCACCTTGCGGTTAAAACTCCGCAAGTGGAATTTGGGGGTGAGACAGAAGGGAACTTGTGTGCACTGTTTTCAACGCTTTGCAATACATATGTACAACCTTCTAAATTTTCTTAAATATTATAAACCCGTGGATGCAATCTTTGAGGGGCACCTAATCTGTTATTAATTTATTCCATACCCGGATATAAGATAATGATCTCGATTGTTTATTTTTTTTGCACATTCTTGGACCCGACAGTGGTTGGCAACCTGTGTCATTGACGGAGATCATAACCACCACTGCGGTTATGAAAGCTTACAGAAAAGGCAACACTATCTATGCATCCTGATAAGCTGCAACAAAGGGGTGCAGCATTCAGTAGAAGTACATATGTGAAAAGGTTTTTGACCTTACGCCAATCCTTCCTTTCTTTTTTTACTGATTATGATACTTTATATCTTCAAATCTTATTTTGTTTATATTTTATTCATCTTACTTAGATTTGACAACCCGGGACGCTCCCGAAATATAATATAAATTATTCATTTTTTAAATACGTTTCGAATGTGTTCTTCTTTTATCATTTTTTATAAAATTATATTAAAGTTTTCAACCCCGTGACCTTACCGGGGTAATCAGCTAGTAATGTTTATATATGTGATAAAGTTTTTTTTCTTTTAATTCTCACATTTTGCCATATGGCACATTCAATGGCGGGAGGATTGCCCCAATGAATATCTTGTCATGAGTGCTTTCCTTTATATATAGTTAGGATTATGGATTATAGATTATAGATTGACCAATATTTATTACTTATCTTTATCTTTATTATTAGTTTAGTAGGCTATGTATCCTAATGAAACTTGGTTGAGTTGGAGAAACCTTTGAAACCCATCCTATGGTCACCATCTTTCCACATCTCCTTTTTTAAACATTTTGCAAAAGGGTATGATGGTAACTTTCACCATCTCATTGTTTGACCCCTTTTTAAACACACATCAGACACACATACTACACACACTATCCTCTCTCTCACTCAAACTCCTCTCTCTCACTCAAACTCTTCTGTCTCTCTCTCTTAAACACAATTACTCTCACTCTCTCACACACACTCCTCTTTCTCTCTCTGTTTTTCTCTCATCTAATCTTACACACACTCCAGATCTAGAACCGATGATGCGGCGGTGGTGGTTCGACGACGACCAAAGAAGAAAGACGACGACGGTGAGTGTTGCTGTTTTTTCGTAGATCTCGTTTTTTATTTTTTTTGGTTTTTGGAGGTGATGGTTGGTTCGAAAGGGATGGTTTCGGACAGATCTGAATCAAGTATGGTTTCGGACAGATTGAGAACGTTACCTTTCATATTCCTTTCCCCTGTTTTCACATCTAGATCTGAATCAAGTATGGTTTCGGTGGTGTTGATGATGGTGATGGTGAGGGCAACGGTGGGGGTTCGTTTGGGAGACGGTGGTGGTGTCGGATGTTTTGCACAGACGGTGGGGGTGATGTTGGTGGTGGTCTTTTCGAAGGTGTAGGGTTCTGGGTACAGGGTGTTTTGCACAGACGGTGGGGTGATGTTTTGCACAGACGGTGGGGGTGATGTTGGTGGTGGTTTCGTGATGTGGTTTCGTGGCTGTGAAGGTTGTGAGTAGCCGAATATTTCTTTGTTGTTGAAACAGGGTGTGCTCCATTGGAGACTTCACCAACCACCCAATATTTCTTTGGGTATTTTGCAATTTGATGGTAAGTTGATTATTATTATTGTTATTATTATTATTATTATTATTAATTATTATTATTATTTGTTTTTATTTTTTCATTTCAGATGGAGAT
Organism: Ambrosia x helenae; assembly: GCA_030844895.1. Classification (NCBI taxonomy): domain Eukaryota; kingdom Viridiplantae; phylum Streptophyta; class Magnoliopsida; order Asterales; family Asteraceae; genus Ambrosia; species Ambrosia x helenae. The sequence goes on along the minus strand of JAUTDX010004936.1, from coordinate 2,258 downwards.
TGCTCGATAGCAACAGATCTAAGTTTTGAGTATTATTATTATGGATAGCCTTATTATTATTGTTATTATTTAAGTTTTGAATATTGTTATTATTATTATTATTGTTATTATTTAAGCTTTTGGGATTGTTTGTTGTAAATTTGTGAATGTTTACATGTTTATGAATATGTAAAATTTCTGTTTGGAGTTTGAATATAAAACAGGTTACATAAGCACCATTAATTACGATACATATATAAATATGTAAAATGCTCTTTTTACAGTGTGGTAAGAATGTAACAATATGCGGACTTAGTTAATTGATCAACAATTACATAAGCACCACTTGAAAATGTAACAATGTAACAACGTAACGCATAAGTTGTTACAGATCAATCTGACTTATTGTTACCTATAAAAAGTTGAAAAATTGAAAAAAATGTAAAAAGCAAAGAAAAAAGAGAGGAGAGAGGAGAGAGAGTCAGGAGAGAGGAGAGAGAGTCAGGAAAGAGGAGAGAGAGTCAGGAGAGAGAAGAGAGATGAGAGAGATTTAGGAGAGAGAGGAGATATGGACAAAATGCAATCTTCCTAAAATACCCTTTTGCTTTAAATAAATAAAAAAGATAACTCATTTAATAATATAATATTAGTAGATCAATCTCATCCATTGATGTTGGTTGATCAAGGGTCACAAATGAGTTTCATGGGTTTCTCCAACTCAAGGGGGTTTCTATTTTATCCTTATCCTAGTTTAGTATATTTATCTTTATTATTACTTAACTATATAATAAATAAAAATCTTATTATTATTATTATCTCGATTCCCTCTCATATGAAATCATCATCATCATACTCAGTTAATCCCACCAATAGCAAAAGCTAGTGTAGGATCTGAGGAGGGTAAGATGTCGATAGGCTTACCTCTACACCGTGAGAATGGAGAGGTTGCTTTCAGTAGAGAACTCCGGCTCAATAGTGCTTTTGTATCAAGCCGTAAACACAAGGCACATAACACTTAGCAATCGGGACAAACCCAATTGGTACATGTAATTCCTTATCTTTTAGCTATCAACGCCACCGGGATATAACCTAGTTATAACATATAAGTATTTCTTGACATTATGAAGTATTATGAGGACAAATATAACTTATATAGTGATGGTTTCCAGTAATTCATTTTTGAAATATAAAGCATCAATGTTTTTATGACCAAATCGGACCAGAATCCTCTTACACCAAACCAACATATTAACAGAAGTACAGAACCTACAGGTGCTAAGAAAACCCATGTCATCCTGGTGAATCAATACCTAAATCTCCACATAATATTACATGTCATTGAACTAAAGTTGGCATGAAAAGCAGGTCAGATGTGTTGCGTAAACCGGTCAGAACAGTCCATTTGACCACAAAAGTCAATAATTGGTTCTGTAGTAATCATACTAGCTAATCTCATGGTTGTAAATTTGTAATCATCAAGAGAACAATCCATAAAGGTAGATGCGCTTCAAATGCCTGTTAGAACGATGAACCTTTAGAGTTTAGGATCTATTGCAAAACGATAGAAAAATTTATGGACAGAGAAAAACGATCACCTTGCTACTTTGCGGATTATGAATCCAAGAGCATCATACGGTAACTTAGTTCCTTATAGCGTTTTTGAATTTGTCCAATTCCTCTGACTGAGAGCCGTAAACAGCTTTAATTGTATCTATGCAGCTACTGCAAGGACGAACAATGAATTGAAGACCATAAGCATTGCTTATAATATTAATATTATGATAAGAGGATACATAGCAAAGACACTCATGTTCGAAATATCTAGACCTACCAGTTTCAAATGCATCTTTGGGTGTAAACGAGGTGGGGCTACTGGTCATTTGCACGCTAAAAGCTTAAATCGAGCTGAACTTAAACAAGCTCTAGCTCGATCTGAAGCCTTAATTGAAGCTCGTTTTAGTAAACTAGCTCGACCCCAAGCTTATATACACGACTTGACAAGCTCGCGAGCATATTAATATAATAAATATATATTTACATAACTAACAAACTAATATACTTTACCATATATGCATATAACTATATGAACATAATTAAATTTTTTTTTTGAACGGGACCACTGTTGCAGAAGGCGGCCTACGCGGCCGCCTAGGCGCTAGGCTGAACAAAAACTAGGAATTTAGCCTAGTCGAATTCCTGGGCGATTTGGCCTTTGGCAGCAGTTAGGCGGAGCCTAGGCGGGCCTAGGCGGTGGTATTTTTTATTTTTTTATTAAATTT
>JAUTDX010004935.1:0-46466 GCA_030844895.1 Ambrosia x helenae | reverse complement strand
TTGAGACCTTGTACTAACTAGTGTGTCCTACTGTTAGTCTGCATGCCTCAGGATTGACTCGTTGGAACCCTGTATGGCCCAATTAACACGAAATGGATGACATGTAATGCTATGCACAATGTATATGTTGTGTGTGTGTGTACGTCATGACCTGTGATTTCGACGGGTGTCACATAGCGCGTGTTTGCGAGGGGGGGGGTCGAAATGTAGAAATGGAAACGTACAATATATATGCAAAAAAAAAAAGTTTTATATTTGACCTAATTTATTTCCCTAAAATTTTACGCTGGAACGTAGACCAACTCGAATTTATACCGACACATAAATTGCAATTTGTATAGAACGACCCATGAGCGATGCGTCATGGGCACATTGCAAACATTGAATGGATTAGTTCAAATATTATATCATGTGCAAACCATATGAAAGGGCATGACATATGGTTCAACTCAACGTACAGTTGAATAAAAGGTTAAATAATTCGAATTCAGACATATGGTTCTTTAAAAAAGAAATTAGCGAACGAAGATCAATAAAGAAAATAATAGTTTAAAAAAGAAATTAGCGAACGAAATTTGAAGGATTAAACCTTAAAGACAACAAAGCCAAAGGACTAATATTGTAATATGGTGAAAATTTGGGTTGGCAATACAACCTACTACAAAATGCAACATCAAACCAAAAGCAAGGGAAAAAATGCAATTTACTCAAAGTATAAAATTACAATTTAAAACCAAAAGTAAAGGACTATTAATGTAATATGATGAAAGTAATGGAAAAAAAAGGAAATGTTACCACGACATTTCCTTTTAGTATAGAGATAATATTATAACACGAGCTGAGCTCCAACCCAATCGACCATAAAAGTACAACTTGCAATAGAAAGCAAGTAACGCCATGGGTTCCATGGCCGTATGCACAACCAGGTAAAGCAAACCCTAGACGAAAGATTATCCAAATGAGTAATAGTTCACATGACTTGCCACTAACCTTTTATTTTACTTATGTTGTCGCTAGCAAACAGAAAAAAAAAAGAATGGAAAAAAAATACGGAAACAATGAAACAGACACAGCAATGACACAGGCCTCAACTTGACAGAGGAAAGAAACCCTATTTTTAAGAGGAAGACAACCTACTAAAATATAGAGACCATATTTTTATTAAGTTTTTAGTCCTATGTTTGGATATTATGGGCAAACTCCTTTGAAGACAGAATCACAAGTCAATATTCCTTTAAGAAAAAAGCTCACACTACAAGAATGTCATTGTTAGCGGCGATGTCATTAGCGACGACAATGGCATTAGCCGCCACGAAAGTTGGGAATTTTTCTGATAGGAGATAAGGGTGTTTTTCCTTGGCGATATAAAATTCGGCCGCCAAGATTTATTAATTTGCAAATTTTTCCTCAGTTAGTTAAAATAATGAAATTAGCTGATATTATGACGATACTAGGTTTGTCCGCCGCTAAAGTTGACGATCTGTGTGTGGTAAGCATTGTGCGTTCCTAACCACTGATTAGGATTAGATCAAACGGTTCTCTCTCCCTTCTATTTTTCTTCTATTAAAACAAACACATCATTCCCCCACCTTTTCACAACAAATTCAATTCTCCAAGCCACAATCCTCAACTCCAAGTAACATCCTCAGCTCCACCATCACAACAATCAAGCTCTGCAACACCACCGTCATCATCAACTCCAACATTACCGTCAACTAGGGCTGTTCAAATCGCTCGTCGCTCGTTCGAAAAATGTTCGCTCGGTCTTCTGCTCGGTTGTATATGAGCCGATCGGCTCGGTTCGTTTTGTAAATGAGCCAAGCATGAGCAAAGGTATGCTCGGCTCGAATAAATTTTTATTTATTTAATAATAGATATACACACACTTTATAGATAAATTTATGGCTTTTTACATAACATTATATTGGATTTGGCTCAATATATGCAAACAAAATATAACTAGCTCACTTAAAATCAATAGAAATTTAACACTATATTTAATAGTAAAACAATAAGTCATGAGGTGACAGCCTTGACTTCTTTATGTTATTAGTCGTTCATCGCTAATTGGTGCTTGATATCACACCTACGTCACAATGCAACAACTGTTCTCTGACGTATGCTTATCATCTCACCAGCCTCAATCTAAGTCTCGTCATTGGATACTAGGAACTCAATATTAGTGTTATCATTGGACATTTCGACCTTAGTTGTCACCCGACAATGAAAACATCGAAGGAAACATCACAATTTTATGATCGTACATATTACTCTCCGCTCGATTCTCGCTCGGCGCTCGCTCGGAAAATTTGCGCTTGAAGAATGCTCGTTCGGTTTTACGCTCGATTGTAAACGAGCCGCTCCGCTCGGTTCGGTTTGTAAACGAGCCAAGCACGAGCAAAGCTCTGCTCGGACTGGCTCGGCTCGTGAAGACCCCTACCGTCAACTTGTGCTAGGATCGTCAACATCCACGATCATTGTAACCTCTGCCATCATCAACTCTGTCAACCTCCGGCCATCAACAACCATTGTTGAAATTTTGTAATGTTTATGTCAAATTTTTTTATTGTTTATGTTGAAATTTTGTAACGCTTAACCCGTTTTAATGAGAAGATAATTGTGTTTTGTTTCATTTTCGATTTCAATTTTGTAATGTTTAACAGGGTTTTATTGGCCAATGTTCCGACAAGAACTTTAGCGGCGATAATATCTTTTAGCGACGACATATGTGGCATTGGTGACTAAACTTTAACGATGACCTATTAGCGGCCACTTGTCGCCCCTAATACCTTTAGCAGCAACATTTGTCGCCACTAAAGATGGGTTTCCTTGTAATGTCACGTAGTGTGTTTAACTAGTTGGAAGTTTTTTTTTCCTTACTGTTTTACTCTTTAGTTGAAAAGTCATTTCAAACAATTGATTTATTTTAATTTTACTTAGTTGATTACTTTATTGTTTAATTTTGTTTACATGCCTTTAATTTATCTATTTAACGACATACCTAAGTTTTAATTATTATTAGATCATTCGTAATGTTTAATGTCTTCAAAGGACATTTTTTCGCCACATCAACTTCATAATATCTCTTTAAAAATGAACAATGGCTAACGTCCTTTAATGCCCTTTCGATCATTACTTTCCATATTTTTTCCTTCTCTTTTAGGAACGACATATATGGTATTAGTAACTCAACGTTAACGATGACCTATTAGCGGCCACTTGCCGCCCTTAATACCTTTAGCGGCAACCTTTGTCGCCACTAAAGGTGGGTTTCCTTGTAATGTCACATAGTGTGTTTAACTAGTTGGAAGTCTTTTTTTCCTTACTGTTTACTCTTTAGTTGAAAAGTCATGTTCAAACAATTGATTTAGTTTAATTTTACTTAGTTGATTACTTTATTATTTAATTTTGTTACTTGTCTTTAAATTATCTATTAAGACATAGCTAAGTTTTAATTATAATAAGATCATCCTTAATGGTTAATGTCTTCTAAGGACATTTTCCACCACATCATCTTCATAATATTTTTTTTTTTAAATGTGCAATGGTTAACTTCCTTTAATGCCCTTTCAATCATTACCTTCCATATTGTTCCTTCTCTTTTAGCGATGACACATGTGGCATTAGCGATTAAACTTTAACGATGACCTATTGGCGGCCACTTGCCGCCCCTACCTTTAGCGGAAACATTTATCGCCACTAAAGGTGGGTTTTCTTGTAATGTCACATAGTGTGTTTAACTAGTTGGAAGTTATTTTTTTCTTGTTGTTTTACTCTTTAGTTGAAAAGTCATGTTCAAACAATTGATTGAGTTTAATTTTACTTAGTTGATTACTTTATTGTTTGATTTTGTTTACATGTCTTTAATTGACTATTTAATGAGTAATGACATAGCTAAGCTTTAATTATTAGATCATCCGTAATGGTTAATGTCTTCTAAGGACATTTTCCATCACATCAGCTTCATAACATCTCTTTAAAAAATGTGCAATAGTTAACGTCCTTTAATGTCCTTTCAATCACTACTTTCCAATTTTTCCTTCTCTTCGGGCATTATACTAGAAACCACCCCCCCCCCCCCCCTTCATGCACCTATAACGTCAAGAGGGACGATATTGGGACGCATTATCATGCTCATTCATACCCTATAATGCCCATTACGCATGGCCTTAACATGATTTGTTCGTTATTCACAATAATTATTTATATGTTATTAATTTTTATCAAGATCTAAAATCAACTGCTTTGTCCTTAATATATTTATTATTAAAGCTAGCATTGGTTTTGTTATTGAAACCACAACAATTGAGATATGTTTTGTTACTAGCATTTCCCGATCCAAGCCAAAAAGATCTAAACCGGCCTGGAATTTTCTACATTCGATTGTAGAAATAAAATCCAAGATGTTCCACGGACTAAAGGAACTTTTAGTCCGGTGGTTAAGCCCGCGACTATTCGCATTGTGTTATCTATTGCGCTTTCTCAACCATGGTCGGTGCATCAACATGATGTCACCAATGCGTTTCTACATGGTACGCTCAAAGAGACCGTATACATGTATTAACCAATGGGGTTTCGTCATGCACAGTATCCGGATCATGTGTGTCGCCTTAAGAATTCATTATATGTTCTTAAACAGGCCCCGCGAGTGTGGTACCAACGCTTCACAGACTATGTTCTCACATTGGGTTTCAATCAAAGCAAGTGTGATGCTTCTTTATTTATTTTTCGACATGGTCGGGAAACTGCTTTTCTTCTTTTACATGTGGATGATACAATTTTGGTAACCTGTTCTGCTACTATTCGCCATCAGCTTATGCTTGCTAGCGAGTTTGCCATGAAAGATCTTGGCCCGCTTAATTTCTTACTTGGAATCTCGGTATCCCGTAGCAACAATACAATGTTCCTTTCTCAACATGCCTATGCTAATGATAATAATTGACCGTGTTGGGTTGAAAACATGCAACCTTATGACTATACCCGTGGATACTCACACCAAGCTCAGTTCGATCTCAGGAGATGAGTTTGATAACCCAAACCTATATCTCAGTCTTGCAGGTGAACTCCAATATCTCACCTATACTCAGCCTCGAATAAGCTATGCGGTTCAACAAAACTTGTATGCATATGCATGCCCAAAGACTACTAATTGGAATGTGTTAAAGCGCATCATTTGATACATCAAGGGTACTGCAACATTGACACGTACATCTACTCAGTCCTTACTTGCCAACACAGATGCAAACTCTGTCCAGGATTTCCAGACACACATTCCACTAGCGGCTACTGTGTTTACTTCAAGAATAACCTCATCTCTTAGATCCTCCAAACGACAAGCCACCATTTCCCGCTTTAGTGCTGAAGCGGAATGTCGCGAAGTGGCTAACGTCATTACTAAAATATGTTGGCTACGTAATCTCTTGTTAGAACTTCATCATCCCTTGACATGTGCGACCTTGATTTACTGTGACAACATCAGTGCTATCTACTTATCAGTATTCATGTACAACATCAATGTAGAAAAACACATCGAGCTAGATATTCAATTTGTACATGAGTCCTGCATGTCCCCCACTCGTTACCAAATTGCAAACATCTTCACTAAATGACTGGCAAGCTTCTATTTGAGTACTTTCATTCCAGTCCCAACATTCGGCCACCTCTCGTTTCGAGTGCAGGGGTGTAATAGAATATGCTAGAGAATATTGTAATTTAGAAGATTATATTTGGGTAGTTGATCTTGGCTAAAATCCTGGATGCATCATATATTATAAATATTCTATGAATAATAGAGAGAGGCAAGGATCATATTACCAAAACACTCTTCTTCACTTATGCTCGCACGTGCCATTTAAACGCCTAGATTTCAAATATTTGTTCATACGAACATATATGAAGATGGAATGTAAGTCAAATTTAAAAAAAAAAACAAAACTAAAACAATCCATATGGAACATAAGAACCTAGGAACACAAAGGCTTTTTAGGTATAGCACCTGCTTTAGCACCTAATATTTTGGGATTCATTTTTCCTAGGGTTAAGTTCTAGTTAAGCCCAAATTTATGATTCATATAGCATGCTCCTAGAGCCCTAGGACAGGGATCCCACCAGCATTGGTACGATTACATTCTTTTGGAGCGGCAAATTATCATTAACAAAGAAAAATTACAAATTGTTGCTCAGATGATTTTAACAAAGAATAATCAAATTAGAGCAATAATATACCGGACGTATGCATGTGAATGATCACAGTCCTATATACACACGAATTGTTGCCTTGAAACAATGTGTTGATTGAGGCACCAGTTCGCTATTTACATCCTAAACAACGCCACTCAATTAAACTAAACATACTTCAACTATTTAGAAACACGGCCCAGAAACTTTTCATTCACACACAATCAAACAGTTACGAGGCTACTGTGTGACAATGGAAAGACCCATGATGTGGAGTAAACGGTTGCCATTAGTTGAATGATGTTATAATACTAACTTTCATACGACTATACAAATGACACCATCATAGTGAAGTGAAAGATTAATGAAGGTGTGTACGGGCAAACTACATGGTTATTGTTTAAACACTATACGTACAGTTAAGTCTAGCAAGCTTTAACCGAAGCACTATGGGCCATACTTCAAAATTTTGGAGTTACAGCTTATCATCTACGATCGATTTTTAATTATTTTAAACTTAGATAGCTGGAGGTGCTAGGTGCACTGCACTCAACTCACAAAAGCCGAGCTTGGGCCTAGGCACGAGGCACTAACAAACAGGGTTTTTTAAGCAAGGCAAAACAATATATGCAAACCATTTTTAGAGGTTTTAGACATGTTTTAGTTTGAAGTGTTTTAGGGTGCACTTGTGAGCCTTGATGGACACCAGACAGCTTTTGCTGTGCTGGGCTGGGCTAGGCTGCACCTATGTGTGCACCTTGCTCATGACTACTATGTACTAAACTATTATCAGGAAGCTTTGATATTGCATTTCTAGTTCCAAATGCAGTATTCATATACTCATTGGTATTAGCATATGAATTTATCTTGTGAAAGGAGTTCAAAAGGCATAGAAAAGAAGTGGCACAAGGACTCGTGTTCTGTCTTTATCCAACGCCTAATCTTATTCATACTGTAAAGTACTACCAAATACCTAAGAGAACTCAGAAACAGGTTTGTCACAGAAGGCATAAATAAGACAAGATGAGTAGAGTTTAGAACTTACAGTACAACTTTCTGTTGCAGTTCACATACACCATGATCAAAACAACCAAAAAAATATATATTTTTCTTTTACTTTTTAGATGAACCAAAACCTCCAAACCCCATCATAGCTGCAACATCAGGGTCTACTTCAATTTCCTCCTCTAATGCCTTCTCTTTCTGTTCAGAAAACAAACATTAATCAGACCTCATAATGCTTTTATATATGATTAACGCATTAGACAATCAAAAACAGTAAAATGTAAAATTATATATCAAATCATTTATTTCACACCCGTTGTTAATATCGAGACCCACAAGATAATAACCAACCTTCTTCTCTTTTTTCCTTTCTCGCTTTTGACGCTTTCTTTCCTCCTCTTCTTGCTGTTGTTTCAAGATTCGCTCATCAAGATCTAACATAAGCAACAAAGAGGATTATTTTCAATACAGGTTGGGTGGGTTGGTTTGATTGATCATAAACACCTTTTATCCAGAATTCCAAATTATTTTTTTTATATAAATACAACCCAATTTATTCCAAGCTGGTCGTACCTTGCTCAGTAAACGTTCCTGTCTCTTTTCGCTTCTTGAGGTTTTCAAATCGTTGCTGAACCTGTCCAACATAAAGAAGCAAATAATTTAACAAAGCTTGCATTACTTGATAAAACTTTGTACTTCAAACAGACACAACTGTGTCATTTGATTGGTTCATAAACTTGAAGCTTTTACAAGTTCAATATACAATCAGGTAATTCATTTATCTAACAAACATCTTTAACCTAGTCAAATTATAAAATAATAATTCAATGCATGTATGGATCTCTACCTGTTCAAGAGATGCCCGTTCTACCCGCATAGACATCCCCAAGGCTCTTTGATCTGCGGCAAATGATAGATTAACAATAATCAAATTAGGGAAAGCAGAAGAGTTTTGATATTTTCAGATAAAAAATAGTTACTTACGCTTCTTCCCATTGATATGGTCCAAATAGTTAGCAGAATCTTTCACTACACATTCACAAACAGAGCAAAAGTATCCAGCCTGCATAGAATCAAATTACATCTTTCTTAACATGCCTAGTGATTTTCATCATAAGGTGGACTTCGGTCTTCAAATCGTATCATAATCATACTACATGATATAATTGTCTTACTGAACAGGTTCACCTTTTATGGATTCTAACTCAAATTGCCATATCAGGGCATGAAAATATAGTTATTATATTCAAGAGTCAAGACCGAAAGGAGAGCATGAAAATAGTAAAATTGACCCTGCTGTAAGAAGGTTTAAGAAATTACATGTAAACTTGGTGTATAGCAGGTGTTAGATGTTGAGATAATAATTTGAATTGGATGGTTCAAGATGGAATACATCCCATCCAAAGTTTTTTCCTAACATTTTGATTATGTCAGCTTTGCAAAAATGGGGACTTCAAAGCCCCTTTAAATGCGGTTCCTTATGATTTATCACCTTGAATAAGCTTAGAAGAACTGTGAAGAGATGGTTACTGAGTACATGAGTGATATATGCGTTTAGTAGTTTGAAAAAAGAAAAATTATTTGTATGAAATTAGCGATCAATTAAAAAAGAGAATCCACATACATCACATATTCATTCACATATTGGTTCAAAAGTTACTTAGAAACATGATTACGAATACATACCTGCTGGTTAAGGGGTGCAATTGGAGTGACAACCTATCAAAGAAGAGAGGCATGGAATCAGAACATAATGGCATTCATATATTTTAACAAGAACCAAAACAGTATGTGAGTCAGTGAGTAATAACAGCTGATACTGTTCACGAAGGGTTGCACAAGCATACCATTACAAATGTAAGTGAACAAATAAATATGTGGCAAGAAAGTATATACAACAGCTAAGTAAGACAACAAAAGCTACAATTGGCCATGAGTGCAAAACTAAATTATTAACATAATTCTAGTTATAAATTTGTAACTCAGTGGACAGACAACTATCATTTTATATTTCCCTTATATAGTTCATGTTATAAATAACTCACTTTTCGCAACCGATAATTGTTCTGACTAAAACATTTCATTCAGAAACCGAATATAGAACTATTAACAAGGTATAGATCTGTTTAGTGCTTACTGGTTGCCAATTCATTAATTTCATATTGGTTGGTTTCTTTGTTGTAGTTCTTGGTTACCTATGGTGGGTCTCATATTGCTAAAGGATAGCATAAGACTAACAAGTCAACCAAGCACAAAATAACCAAGTCACACCAGCTTAACAAGTTCACGTGATTACAGGCAAAAGGGACAAGTCCATAGTAGAATGTAACTTGTGAGAATCTAACACACTTGGTATTTGTTGCATTATAGTAACTAATACATTTCTCGTGCACACAAGATAGGGGATGCTCATCACAAAAGAGCATGGTTATAGTAACTAGACACAAAGTTGATGACTTTATATTATGGACCTTTTTATCACGTAGTCTACTCCCTGGTTAAAAGATCGACTCAGCAGTAACCATAACACCAGCAAATCCATCTAGGTTATATAAATATTCCTTCAAAACCATTTAACCATTGATTTTCAAAAGCATAAATCAGCATTAACTGATTAAGAAATCCCAATGATCTTCAACCTAACAGAAACTGACACACTTAAAGAACACATTCTGAGGCAGCACGCATAATTGCATAAAATAACCTACGTACTCCCGCAATTGAATGATCACACATATAAAACGAAGAGAAACCTCTAAAGAAACACTCTATCAGACTATACCCCCAATCACTGCCAAAGGAATCCAAAGTTGGCAGAATCACATTTAACATTTGTGCGTTAGCAGCAAATCAGCAATGACAATTATTTTTCATGTAAGAATTTAACAATACTAATAAGTAGACAGCTGTAACAAGGGAGTAAACATCTAACACGGAACCAAAGGCAACATTTTATTGCTTACTAGATACCAAACACTTCCAAAACAACAATTTATGCAACTACTACACCTACACCTACCGCTCTCAGCTGTTAACTATATGAAACAAAAAGGTAACCAACCTGAGTCTTCCCAAGGCGAGAGTCAAGGTCAACTTCATAATCCCTATGCTTCAAAGGCTTTCTTTGCACCGGCGGTCCTTTCGCTGCAATCAAAGTTCAGCTTCATCTCCTCAAATAACCAAAACGATTCATTTATGCATACATACTTAAATAAGGTTAAACTCTTACTTACATTTCGATTTCGAACTTTTCTCCAACTCCTGATACACATAAAAAAAATAACATTACTCATCAACAGAATTAATTCATAACAATAATAATTTAAAAAAAACAGTGATCAATAATAAAATGCACCTTTTCTTCACGTTCACGAGCACGTTGTAGATACTCTTCTGGATCAAATTTCCTTCTGAAAGTGTTGTCAACTCCAGCAGTCTACACACAGAAAACCGAAACTATTATTAGTGTTTAATTGCAAATCTGATTAATAATATTGTTGAAAGGAGAGAGGAGGAGCTTACGCTGTTTGGCTGAGCCATAGCTTGGATTTAAATCAGGGGTTAATGGTCAGGGCCAATATAATATTATTGCAGGTTGATACTGTGCAACAGATTGAAAGGGTGGATACCTTCAAATTATTATTCAATTTGGGGAAAAATTATAAACCCTAATTTTGTTTTTGTAAGAAGGGGAGAACAAGGAAGCTCGAAACGGATGATACTAGTTCTATGAACGATTTGGAAAACAGGTTTAAGCCAAACCGGGTTTCACCTTCCGTGGCTCAAACTGGTTTCAACCCGACCTAAAAACATATTATTTTTTAAATACTTGTTTTGGGTCCTGGTTTAACAAACGAGTTTAGTAGCTTCAAGCTTTTAAGAAAAAACTCATACTCAATAAAAAGCCTTGTTTGATTGAAGAAGCTGAAAGCTTTTAGATTGGAGAAAGATCTCTATAGTGAAAAGCTACTAGCAGTAGCTTTTAAGAAAAAGCTCTCCTAGCTACAAGCTTTTAATTAGTAAATGACACAAATACTCATTATATATGTATTAATTTAAAACTAAGTTTCACTGTTCATGAACAGTTCCCACTATTTTTTTTTCCTTTTTTCACACCTTGATTTACAATATATATGATTTCTTTCATTTAAATGTACAAGTGGTGTTGGTGGTGGAGTGGTTTGTGTTTACCTTCTTATTCCCAAGGTCACAAGATCAATTCTTGGGGGAGGCAATCCATTTTGTTTATTTTTTTCCCTTTTCCCACACCTTGATTATTTAATAAAAAATGTCATACTCTAAAAAGCAAAAAAAATAAATAAATAAAAACTGTTGCAATTCAATAAAGATAATTATAGGTGATCTCACAAATCATCTCTTTTTTTAACGGCATCTCACAAGTCATCTAACATCCATAACCATAGATGCCATTAAATTTCAGCTTATCATGTGGGTTTTTTAAGATTTACCAAAGTAAACTACAAATTCTATTTACTTTAGCGGATAGTGATCAGTGGCCTATGTTATTTTTTTTAAATTTACTTTCATTAAAAAAACGGAATGGAAGATCGACCAAACTATAGAAAGGAAAGCAATCAAACCCAACAATACATATTAACAGTTCGGCGCTGCAACGCGCGCGATCATAATCCTAGTTCTATTTTAAAAATAAAATAAAAACCTTCTTTACAAGCTTTTAATTATGCCCATTTTGATCATTTTATACATTTTATTAAACGCTCCAGCTACTCTGCCAAACACCAAAATATATTTAAAAGCTTCCAGCTACCAGCCACCAGCTAGTTTTGCCAAACATACCCTAAGTCGTCTGACCTAAACCGATGTGAATAAGGTATTAAGGTTCAAGTATTTTTCACCTACACTAGCTTATAACTGAACTGGTTTCTCTCAAACTAGTTTTGACCAAACTGATTTGGTTTACAACCCAGATCGGTTTTGAAGAAAATACTTGGTTTGTACGAATTTAGGTTAAATGGCGACATCCTTATTGTAATAAATGATTCCAAGGATTGGCTTGTATCACCACCATGTTTATACCCATCATTTTCAATTACTTATGGTATCTTTTATAATTATCCAATTATTTACGGTATCTTTTAATATTTTTGTACAATTATTAATAATATGTTTGACAATTTAAAAAAAAATCACCGTAAAATCGAGTATATTTTTATCTTTAGTTTAAGTATAGTCTTGGTTTATTTTTTTTAAATAAATGATTTTTTTAAAGTAGATGTGTTACACGTATATCATGCTTAATTATGTATGTGCGTAATTGTAAATGGGTTGCATTATTATTATTATCATCATTATTATTATTATTATTATTACAAGTTATGTAATGATGTATGTGCGTAATAATCAATATACGTTGTGTAATAGTCAGTATAAGTGACATAACTATAAAAAGTTTTCTCTTTTATTTTTCACAGTTTATCATATTTTTTAACCTGTTTAATGTTGGAAATGGTATCCAATTATCGATTAGTAATGTGACTATTAAACTACGATCCAAAGAGTTACATTTTGGACTGCAAACATAGAAACAATATTTAAGTGTTAAATGTTATTAATCACAAATAACTTCGATTGAAAAATAAATATTTAGCGACATATTTGTCGAAAAGATTATTACAAATAAGCGGTGATAATTGTTTAGAGAAACAATTAATTGGAAGTGGATTAATTAATTAGATTAATTGATTATATCGTTTAAGGCGTTGAATGATAGAATAGTTATTGTAGAATTATTATTATGGCGTTATCGAATAAATGTTATTCGATATTAAAAGATGATTGATAATTCTCGTTGGACGATAATTACAAAATGGTTTATGTTAATGGTGTTTGTCGTTTAATGGACTAAACGACAATATGTTTATTATTTAACAATATGTATATTATTCGATAATAAAACATAGGTACGAAAGTTTTAGACAAAATTACATAAATGAACCTTTATGTATTACCTAAACTACAACCTATACCTTTCAGTATGAAACTCACTCAAACCAACCTTTCAGTAACCATTTTGTTGCACTTATCAACCTTTAGTCCTAACTCCGTTATAAAATGACGTTAAGTCACCTCACATGCTTTGCATCTGAGGGTAATTTAGTCTTTTTACCAGTTATTATTTAATTTTATTTTTTATTTATAATACATATTCAGACTTTCATTCCCCCCATAATCTACAAACCAAAACCCTCATTCTGATCAACCACAACCATAATCAAATCCCCAAAATCCATAATCAATAGCCATGTCTGATGAACCAGAACAACCCGATCCTCAGGTGCTGTACGTTGAACCCATTCAGGCTAGACAAAAGGATGATGATTATGCACTGGACCTAATATACGGTATTCATTCATTCTTTGAGTCATACCTAGGTTTAATTTTGGTTTTTTATTATTAATTTTGATTCGGTATATGAAATGCAGATGATTATGAAACTTTATTCTCTATCATTATGTACCATGGGGTTATTTCACTGATCCACCGGATAGGATATATGTTAATGAGAGGGTTTCGTTCTTTGATTTGCTGGACATTAATATGTTTTCATTGGCTGATTTAGAAGTCATTAAGAAGAAGTTAGGTTACACGGATGAGGTTCCTGATTGGGAGTTTGTGATTTGGTATTTAGGGTTAATGTTGAATTGGGGGGGGGGGGATGAAGTCTGATATGTGGTTTGTGTTTTTATTTAATACAATTAAATAATAACTGGTAAAAAGACTAAATTACCCTCACATGCAAAGCATGTGAGGTGACTTAACGTCATTTTATAACGGAGTTAGGACTAAAGGTTGATAAGTGCAACAAAATGGTTATTGAAAGGTTGGTTTGAGTGAGTTTCATACTGAAAGGTATAGGTTGTAGTTTAGGTAATACATAAAGGTTCATTTATGTAATTTTGTCAAAGTTTTATAGTTAATTGTTAATTATATAAAACTTAGTGGACTAATAATTAATTAGTTAATTATTATATGGTAACTCCTTGTGGAGCAAGCCAAAACTTTAGGGACTAAAGTGAAAAGATGATTATTATATAATCATCTTAAATCACAAACCTTAATCTAGTTTTTCGCCACCATTGTTTTTATTAAGAGTTAATCAAAAACACAACACCACAGCCATAACCATCATCACCGTCGCTAGCTCCCATCCACCACCACCACCCGTCGTCGACCAACACATCCCCTCGAACCACGCACCACCACATAAACCCCACACGCTTTCCCCTGTTCCCATGCGCGGCCGGAGTGCGTAGGGCTGCATCGATCCGCATGCCTTTGTCTCGGGACGTGTGCTCGTCTTGTTCGGATTCCTCTTTTCGCGTGTTTCATTGTTCGTATTGATAGGGATCTACACCAGGTGTTTCGGGTGATTCTGGTGCTCTCGAAGTTTGATGATTTTTGGCTATCTAGTGAAGCGTTCGTAGATCCATCGTGCGGTTTACTTTGGTGTTTCATCAGGGTAGTTTTCTAAACACCTTATAGTTGTGTATATATATTATTGTCATGTTTTTGTATTTGGATCACTAGATGGGATTGCATATCGGTTATGTAAAATATATTGTTTTGATAAACAACTTTCGCTTAACTAATAAATGTTATTAATATTTTTTGTGTAAACTATATCTATACTATATATAATATGCATATAGGAGGGGCAAGAATGGTCATTTGCCACCTCCTTAAAAAGTACAAGACCTTAAAGTATGTTATACAAACATTCAATGCACAAAACACCTAATGCACTAAAAAAAACAAGGATCCATTTGCATATTAGGGTTTCACAAGCTTATCCTCATTATCCGCCCCCATTCCCAACTGCATTCTCTCTCTCTGGAAATTCAAGATCTAGATCTAGGGTTTCTTTTTCTCTCTAACTGACCCTCAGATCTACCACTCTTTATTCTCCACCCCCTCTACGGCGAGACCCTCTTTCTTATGCGCCACGTCGACCGCGAGACCCTCAAAATGGAACAACCTTGGCGGAACAAAATTGGATCTTTGTAAGTTTTTTTATACCTTCTTTTCATTTGTGTTTGTGGCGTAATCCAGTTACTGAGTTTGATTATTCAGGTTTCTAGCTCAGGTCACCAAATTGGTTGAGAAACGAAGTCAATCGGTTACTAAGGTAACAATATTGGTAAGTATTAAATTATGCTTTGACTACAGAGCCAATATGTCTTCAACATAGGGTTGGATTGTTGTGTTAATAAGCTTTTAGAATCAGGTCGGTTTGGTATAGGCGGTTTGACTTTAGTAGTGTTAAATTTTATGTGTTTGATTTTGAATATTTAAGGGTCCATTGTTAAACAACTTGAATGGTGTAAACAGGTGTCATTATTTACAGCTTGTTCAAACAGTTGGTGCTTTACATAGATGTTTTTATAAGATAAAAGCATTTTTCTTTTTCATACAGTAAGTGGTTTGATGTTCTAAAGATAATTCATACAGTTAGTGGTTTGATGTTATAAAGATAGTTAAGTCCATCTTGATGTATTACAATCAAATTAAAAGTCTACTATTCAAATTTAAGGTGGTTTGATTTGGTGGTACACTGTCAACAAATTTTGTTAAACAATGGTCTTTTTTGAAGTTTTTCAACAATGAGGCGTATTTTGTTGTGATGAAGGTGAAATTACTAAATTGAAATAGAAATAATAAAAAGACAATAATTCACATTGTGTGTACTAAATTGAAATTACTCTTCTGGTAAATCAATGTGTTTGATCTCAAAAGGTAAAATGTGTTTACCGATGTTGCTCAAGCCCGAGATCCTCTTGGTCAGCTTGGTTTGGACTTGGAAAACCATATGGTGTGTAAAAGTCAATTATCACAAAATAAAACCGACAAACCAGTGTACTACTATTTATAATAAACTTTTTTATGCATAAGATGACTTGAGCTTTTTAATTTTTATTCATTAATAGATGTAACTTCGAAAGGTTTTCAAGCACACAAGTCACGCACACATCAAATTCAAAGTTAAAAGATATATTAAAATACGTCATTGTTTAACATAATAACCAAAACATTGTCTTAAGAACCACATTTAAAATGATAATGTCTAAATCATTTAATCAAGATAAGGTTCATAATATCCCCAAGATGCTCATGCACGACTCCAAATTCCATGACAATCAATTAATTGTCTGAAAAACATGCAAATAAAATATGTCAACAATTAAGTTGATGAGGTTACGGGTTTCAGAATCTATGTAAACCATGGGTGACTGGATCATTGTCTAGTTAAGACAATAATCATTATGTGACTGTCATGAGCCCGTACCAAACCTTGACGAATGTTGTGCCTCACCCATTGCACACTAAAGACAATGAATACAATGTGAAATACAAGCACTCTTTTGATATCTGTAATCCGGTTAGGGCGACTAACAAAGAGTGGGGGTGTCAACCCAATAGATCTATCCCGGTGTTTCATGGCTAAGTTCATAGCTAATGTTTACAGTAAAATGCATAACACGAGGGCTTATGAGTACTCTAAACCTTGTTGTCTGATGTCCACATAATAATCAAAAATGTAATTGAACTTGTAGGCATGTCCCCCCCCCCCCCCCCCAAAAAAAGTATGAAAACAGTAAAATGGGGTCGTGATAACTCACCAAATGTCTGCCTGCTAAGACTGGACTGTATCTTATGTGAAAATGTTGGTGCCCTAGATTCATTAATGGCAACTTAAGACTATCCATTATCACAACCCAACCCAACCTTTTATTAAAAAGGTAATTTCTCTCTCTTCCACCTACAGAACCCAACCTAATACATTTTTTCACTCACATTCACAACCCAACTCAACCCAATCCAACCTAAACCAATATTTTATTAAGAAAAGTTGATTTATAATTATTGTATATTGTCTAAAAAATTTAAAAAATATATATTTTTTATTTTGAGACTAATTAATTATTTATATTTAATATAAGAACAAATAAATATTTTATATATGAATAAAATGAAAAAAAATTAAATAACACATAATATTAAACATAATCACATATACAAAAGATACAAAATATTTATTTATCATCAATAGAAAACTTTTGCCATATATGCTCAATGAGATCGTTTTTTAGAGCGGGATATGAGCTTCTCTATTACAAAGTTGTTCCCTATTTGTCATATAATTTGAACGGCTTGCAATTCGTTCAATAGAGTATTGAAAAGGTTGTTCATCATCTTCACGGAGCTTGTTCGTTAGCGATTTGTAGGCATGTCACCTAGAAACTTGGATGGATCATAATAGTGAAGGTATGTGTCTCGTTCATCCTCAACGATCATATTATGAATGATTATACATGCTATCATTATTTTACCTATCATATCCTTATCCCACACAAGACATGGGTGTCGGAGAAATGCAAAGCGAGTTTGTAGAACTCCAAATGCTCGTTCAACATCTTTTCTAACGACGTCTTGATGTTTAGCGAACAACTTGTGTTTTCGAAGCTGTGGAGAATTTATTGAGTTGACAAAGGCAGCCCATGAAGGGTATATGCCATCAGTGAGATAGTATGTCCTATTATGGTCTCATCCATTCATGACGTAACTAACATTTGGTGCTCGACCTAACAATATATCATCAAACAAAGGAGATCGATGGAGGACATTAATATCATTGCACGTACCTGGTGTTCCAAAGAACGCAAGCCATATCCATAAGTCATACGATGCAACAGCTTCTTAAATGATTGTTGGTTTACCACTTCTACCTGCATATTGCCAGCCCAAGTGGTGGGACAATTTTTCCATTCCCAGTGGATACAATCAACGATGCCATTCCAGGGAACCCACGGTCTTCCCCAACGTGGAGTAGTCTTGCTAAGTCGTCATCATTGGGCATTCAAAGATACTCTTGGCTAAAGCAAGAAATAACTCCTTCTACGAACTTTATAAGTCCACCCCTTGTTGTTGTAGCACTCATTCTCAAATATTCATCATGCGCATCTTCTGATGTTCCATATGCTAACACTCGCATAGCTCCAGTACATTTTTGCAATGGTGAAAGACCTTGTCTACCTGTGGCATCACGTCTTTGTTGAAAATACATGTCATTGGTTGTAACAGCAGTCAGTATGCGAAGAAAAAGTGGTTTTCTCATTCGAAATCTACGACGAGAAAAGTTGCTTGATCATATCTTGGGTTTTCAACAAAGTAATCGTCCATTAAACGTGCTTCACCTTGATGTGCCAGACATGCTTATGAGTAATTCACACATGATGGAATCAAGTTGTAGATCTTCTTCAAAAACTTGTGCTTCCCACTCATTATACTCACTCAAATTTGATGACTTTGAACTCTCAGATGAGGTTTCACTGCTAGACATTATAGAATTTAAGATTTTTAGATGGATAACAAAGCATATCTCAATACATTCTATTTATATAGAAAAATAATGTTATATAATGTTAGAATTTTTTAATATTATATAGAGATAATGTTAGATTTTTTTATATAAATAAAATCCAAACATTCAACAGAAATTTGACAAATGGAAATTTAAGATAAAGTCACATTTACTAGATAATCATTAAAAACGAACTACAAATAAAAACTCTCTAACATTCAATATCTTACAAATGGAAAATGAAGATAAAGTTACACATACATAAACACGATGCATTACAAATGAACTGAAAATTCAACATCTTATAAATGCATTAAAAACGAACTAGAAATAAAAACGCCCTGAACGAGATTCAGTTGCCATAAAACTTCGACATTAGAGAACGTTTGATTTGTTCTTCTTCAGGAGACAAATGCTCGCTTTGTAACAATGCGTTAAGAGAAGTTGCATTTTCTTTTACTCCCTTTCTTCCCTCTGTTGTTCCCTTTGAGCCTTACTTTGTTCTCTTTGAATCTTATTTTGTTCCTTTTCTTGATCGAACTCCACTCTTTTTTTCCACAAATCAATTTGAATATCTCGGGTAAGCCTCATTACACGAAATTCTTCAACCATTTCATTAGAAACCTTATCTTTTCCTTTCTTTTTTTAGCTTCATCTCTACCTGTTGGACATTGTATTGATGAGCCACCACTAATTGGCGATTCTTGGTTGGAATTCACAAATTAGTCCCCTTCTTTTGAAGTCATTGTTCTTTTCGTACTAGCACCACTTTCTTCATCACCACTTCACATTCAGGACGGTAACGTGTTGTGCCACGAGGTATCTCTAAAGCCTATTTTGGGCACTTACACATAACATCATTGAAAACAATGGAGTCGTTAAACTTTTCCCCACCTTCCTCGTAAATCAAATGAGCATCACTCTCTATATCCTTTAGAGACGTTCCACTTGTTGCTCGGCAATATGCTTCTTGGTACGCAGCAACCCATTTTCCGGCGTTTTCATTCAGTCAAGTAAAACAATCTTTCATTTGTTCAACATTCCTTTCACCAAGCTTTTCCGGGTTTTCTGCTTGAGCTGCATCATACATTTTCTTTACTTCTTTCCATAATGATGTTTTCTTCTTGTTGTTTCCATGAAGGGTATCTCCACTAGCCAAACACCATGCTCACATTAAAGTGACGTCTTCAGCAGCTTCACATTTAGTGGTTCGTGGTTGTTTTTTAGTATTTTGTGACATTTGAGGATTTTGACTGAAAGGAAGTTGACTTGGATTTGGGTAAAATGAAGAGTTTTCAAAGTATTGATTACTCTGGTAATTTTCATAATCGTCAAGGTTCGTATACAAATTTGGAAATTGACCATCGTTTTAAAAATATGAAAACGAAAGAGAGATACAAAATCAAAGTTGGATGTGGAAATTTACTAAACAAAATATATATAGAACGAATTCTGAAATTTCATTTTTGTTTGCATTTTTCTTGAATAAGATGTTAGATTTTTTGGATAATAAAATTCATCAACAAAATCCACCAAACCACTTATAAATTGACATATGGCATGTTGAGATACAATGAGATAAATTTAAGATAACAATTAATAATAACTAATACAAAACCATTTTAAATAATTTAAAAAGAAGTGATAGTACGTAAAAGATAAAAATGTTTATTAACTGTGTTGTATTTATATAAAATAAGTAAGTTCAATAATTGATAAGAAAATATAATATTATAATAACCAACCGATTGCAACCAAAGGTCGCCGGCGCAAACCAGTTGTGGTAAATACGGAAGATTCTCATTTATTTTCTTGAAAAACTTTTTGTCTGTAGTGAAATTATTGCAACCAGTTGGCTTATAACGTCACCATAGTGGGTGGTCTAAGTCTATGTTTGTACTATTTACCATGCAGTTATTCACCCGACTTGTACACCTATGTACTGAGTGTTTCTATACTATTGTCAATATTATATATGTTGTGAATATTCGTTTTTGTCGGTATTTGTGACTATGTTTAGCCATTTGTGCAAAACCGTTGTTAGTGGTTTTCTATTTATTACCACACGACATGTATGTTGTCTTTTTGTACCAAAAGTGTCACATGAACATATTTCTTGGCCATTTTATACTAAAAACGTTATTTGCAAGTTTTTTGTCCTTGTTAATTCACGGGTATGGGTTAATAACACATGTTTCCCATAGATTTGGATGTAAAGCTTTATTAACATATGTTTTTGGGACTATTAACACATGTTTCATTTATTAGAAAAATCATATCATGCCTCCACATGCTTGAACTCGTATTGGGAGAGCTTGGGTTCGGCTCTTACGAGCTCGTGGATGGGTTCAAGAGTGGTCACGAGTATGTGGGTGCACATGATTGTTCATATTGTACCAAAAATAATGATGTGTTAAAATGTATATGTACTAGGTTAAAGCTTCAAGATAAATCAAGTTTTTGTCAATTCTAGTCGAGCCCATACTTATGTGCTCGTGTATACATGTATACGGATATGTGTATATGCATACAGTTTATGTATATATATATATATGTGTGTGTGTGTGTGTGTGTGCGAGTGTGATGGTTTGCATGTATATGTATGTATATGTAAGTGTATAACTCTAAATTTTTTATGTTAATTATCATGCGAGGTGTTAAATCAACTAACGGTTCAATAACACAATGTACTTGAGGCCTTAGGTGTTCGGGTGAGGGCGATGGATAATCAAAATGATAAAGAATCAAAGGTACAAGAAGGTTATATAACATACAAAAGAAAGATTATTCAACTTGTGTTCTAGTGATGGTGATCCTTCCTATGCTCCACGAACTTGGCCTTGCTTGGTTTCTTGTTGAAGTGGGTGACCGAAAAAGGGTTCAATTTAGGTGTGGGCTCGATCCTAATCAAGAGAGGGAGAGGTGTGGTTTGCTTATGTTGTGATGTCTTTGTGTGTTAGTGTGATCACAATGGTTCCCCATGTTCCCATCTATATATATGCGATTGAGAGATGGAGATGACAAGAGAGTTATGGTTCTTGTAGTAAGTCAACTCCTCTATATGATGGTGTAAGGAAAAGTAGGTGCCCATTGTAGTGAAAAAGGTTGACATTATGGGAGTTTGGGCTAGCATACTTGGTTGTTGGCCAATAAGAATGTTCGGTGACCAAAGGGGTAGTCAACACTTGTCTTGGTAAGGGTTCTTGTGTGCTAGAATGTCCATGTTAGTGTAAGAGATTGTCCAGGGATGAAAACTAGGTGGCATGTACCCTAGATTATCAAGAAAAAAAATGTGTGCATGTGTGTGTGTGTTCGGCCGACTTCAAGGAAGAAAAGGAAAAGAAAAGTGGCTACCCTAATGAGGTAAGTTGACTTGCATTGGAAGAAGTTGAATGTTTTGGAGTTGGTGATTTGGGTGAAAGATAGGTTGGTGTTCATGTTATAGGTTCAAGGTGGCATGTGTGTGGATGTATGTATGTGTGTTATATATATATTGTATGGATGGATGTGTGTCGTGTGTATATATATATATATATAATGTATGTAGTTTTGATCACAACATATAATGTACATGTATTTCTTTGTGTATACATATGAAATGTTACTTTGTGAGTTCTTGTTTTGTTATTCCTAGTGTGGGCCGATATATATAGGAATATAGATATAATTTATAAAAATCTCTGGTGGCCTTGTTTGGAAATCGATTACCATGTTTTTAATATACCCTTACATAGTCTAGTCAGATAATAACGCATGTTTTGCCACAAGGGAATGTTAATATCATGAGTTAATTTCTATAGACGCGTTGTGTTTGAATGTATTAACTCACGTTATACATGTGATGAACTTGAGTTGTTATATGATGACGACTCCACATGTCGGATGTCCACCAAGTGTTCTTTGGATTGTTCAGATTTATTTGTGGAATTGTATAATCTCCAAATTGGATTTAGTCACAAGTGACTATATTTTGCTTTGTACATTACAATTGAATGTTCAGTTGCTCTTTGTTGAGCGTGTGACTGCCCTGACTGTCATTGTCAATTGTTTTGGATTTAGTCGAGTGTTGCATGGGTAAATAGAAAATGTGATAGATTCCTCGACTATCCTGAGCTTTACTAGACTCGGGGTGACACATTTACTGTACAATGTCATATGCATGATTGTAAAAATGGTATGATAGTGTATGTGTGTATGGATCTTGACCTGTGAATTTGGCGGGTGTCACAAAACAAATGCAAGGTGGATAGTATCCGTGTACAAAAAGCCCGCGACTCGAGGCTCGCTCGAAACTCGCTCGAGAAAAGCTCGAAAAAAGCTCGGCTCGAAGAGGCTCATTTTGTTTTCGAGCCGAGCCGAGCTGGCTCGTTTTGTAATCGAGCCGAGCTCGAGCCAGGGGTGTTCAGCTCGTGGCTCGGCTCGATGGCTCGACTCGTGGCTCGGCTCGATGGCTCGACATATGGCTCGACTTAGGCTTGTGTATGTGTAATTTTATTTAGAAAAATAAAAAAAATATACATGATTATGTGTAATTTTATTTAATTTTATTATTTTTTATTTAATAAATATTTGTAAAAAAATAAAAAAATAAAAAAAAATATATCGAGCCAGCTCGAGCTCGGCTCGAACATTTACGAGCCGAGCTCGAGCTCGACTTTTCAGCTCGATCAGAAAAACGAGCCGAGCCGAGCTGGCTCGGTTTAGGTTCGAGCTCGAGCTGGGCCTGGCTCGGCTCGACTCGGCTCGTGTACAGCCCTAGTGGATACTCACGGAAACAAGAACGGATGCAAGGTAAGTATTACTTACACTATTATACTACAAATATAATTCTTGTATTGATGTAACTGTTTAAGCTTCAGTATGGGATAAAGGTAGGACCCCGAGTGGTGAAACCTATTAAACGAGTAAATCATGCGAAATCATGACAAGACAAGATTGATGGTAGTAAATGAATCAAGGTGTGTTGATCAAATGATGGATTTCATCAAATGGGTTAATAAATAAAACTATGTGGTAAGCGAGAGTCTAAACTCAAGATTTTAGATAAAATCACTTGAATAATGAAGTTATGCAATTTGGGTAAATGGGACAAGTGTGATTGTCATTTTCCCAATAGTTAAAAGCTGTAATATCATGGTGTTATGAACTATGAGCCTTAACGGGTCAAATGATGATTTTCTCATCATTCGAACGTGACATTCAAAGCTGGTATTCTAAGTTTTAGGAATCTTGTGGTTAACGGGTCAAATGGTAAGGTATAACCATTTGGGTCCCGAGAGACTAACGTGGTCAATTTTGAATGTATGCAAGAGAACACATGGAAAATGGGCACTCGATGCCTAAGTTATGACAATGGTTGGAAGGTATGGATATGGGTCAATGCTACCCAGTAAGTCCATAGTTAAATGAAAGCCCTTGGGCGAAGTAGTATGTTTATAAAAAACCTTACACATGATGT
This sequence comes from Ambrosia x helenae, assembly GCA_030844895.1. Lineage (NCBI taxonomy): Eukaryota > Viridiplantae > Streptophyta > Magnoliopsida > Asterales > Asteraceae > Ambrosia > Ambrosia x helenae. The sequence continues at coordinate 22,425 of JAUTDX010004935.1, read as the reverse complement.
GTGGGTGCCAAATTGGTAAGTCTTATGCTGACTATGCCAAATGCGCGCCACGACGCCTAAAAACGACTAAACGTTAGTGAAATTGTGAAAATTGAGGAAAACTAAGTCTGTAAGGGCTTAGAAGGTTCCTAACAAATCAAATGGTCAAAGCAATGTATTTAAATTGAGTAGTGTCGCCACGGGTGGCTAAATTTGAAATATTTGCCCATAAGGGCATTTTGGGAATTTTAAAGGTTTACTAAGTGTTGAGTTTAAAATCCGGGTCACGATAAATACATCGGATGATGTTTTTAGTTTAATGGCGCCAAATGAATTCGCTATATGGATATTATAGCTTTCGAATGATTGGAATAATGTTTGTATAACCTAGAGCCTTAACGGGTCGATTTGGGTCAAAACAACATAAGCATTTAATAGCCTAAAAGGTGTACTTGATTTTGAGATATGGTATCTTATAAGCATGATAATATGGTATCAATGAGTCCCAAGTGTCCCTAAGAATGGCTTTGAACATAAGCAAAATAGTAGCCAAAAGTTGGGAATAACAAGCAGAAAACAACGAACTGTCAGTCAGTGGCTAGTGTAAGCTATGCTGGCAGCGTAGCTTACGTCAGGCCCTCTAGGGAAATTTGTCCAGTGGCTAGCGTAGCTTACGCCAGGCCCTCTCGGGAAATTTGTCCAGTGACCAACGTAGCTTACGCTAGGAGCGTAGCTTACGGTGGGATGTAATCCCAAAATATTTGTTTTTCCATCCAAGCTCATTCGTTCGTTTTGACGCGTATCAACATGTTAGCTATTTTAAAGGTGTTATTATCAAGATAACTAACCATTATTTATGTAATGGTGCTAGGTATACCTTTGATGGAAGTCCGGAGCAATGATCAAGTCATGAGGAGAGTCGGACACACCCGAACACTCATAATCTTCCGCAATAGAATTCCGATTAAAACACAAACCTTAGTATAGGTTTGTAATACTTAAAAATGAAAAGTTTGTGTTTCTATCAAATCAAAGTCTTTATATGGGTTGTCTTTATATAAATATCAAAGTTTTAATTGGGAGTAAGTTTTATTTAAGGCCTAATCTCATATGTTTAAGTGTTAATTACATGTTTACGGGTTAGGGTCTTACAAAACAAGAGTTCTAACATGATCATACAATCATTCCTAAGCAAGTTCTAACATTACATAACTCATATCATGCCTAGATCTCAATATCAAAATCCCGAAATCAACAAAGTTTTCATTATTAGCACGTTATGAATAACAGCTAGAATCAATCCAAAACGACATCCCTTACATGTTATCCTAAATTAACATAATCTCGTTACATCACAACATCATACAGGTTCTAAGATCAAAATTATAAGATATAGGTTAACAAGGTTTCAACATAATCAAAGTTAAGATCTAACATGAAATCCTATTCTTTTAAACATTCAAATCACCATTAACACATATAGTAATCATCCATAAGTCAATATTATTTGATAAAAACATTTTGGTTAGATTTGGATATTAGGGTTTCATGGACAAAACTTAATCAAAACATAATAATAAGGATTAAGGTTGTTAGTTTTTGATAAACACACCTCAAGCTCTTCAAGTTCTTGATTCTAAACCTTCTTAAGCTCATAGGATGGTGGATTTTGATTATCACAGAGGTTGGAGGCTGAGTTTTTCGTAAAGGGTTCATTTTAGGCGATTAGGTTTGTAATAAAGTGGAGATTGTTGACGTTGTATTACAAAAGTAAAGTTCAAATAAACCACTCTTTGGTTGTCAACAATCGGTTGCTAAGCTAATATAAGCAAGGGGACTAGTTAGTTAATCAGATAACTTTTTAGTTTTCATATTCATTGTTTTCTTTGTAATCAATCTTGTGAGTTGAATAAGATCTTAATCATTTGAGCCCTAATTTCTTTCTTTCATCTTGATTGTTCTTTGGTGTTTGCAATTGCAATTTCATTGATTAATTGTAACATATATTACTCTTTGTCTCCTGGACTTGTGGGTAGTAGCCCTTTCTCTCTTCTACATAGGCATGTTTTAAGCTCACGACACATTGCATGCGCTCCAAGTAATACACTTTGCATTTTGTTATCTTGTTAACTATCTATCATATATCATAACTTTTGTTAACCAATATCCTTGGTACCTCCACGCACCATTATCTTCTTGATACAAACCCTATATCACATTTGAAGGCTCAAATGGATACAAACTTGTACCAAAACACATTGCCATTCACACACACACACACATTAAATAAAAAGAAAAAAACTTAAATACTGAATTGTAACCTTACCATGTGTGTTTATAAAGCATTCTTTTATCATGTCAAACATAAATCAAAGAAAATGGGTAAGAGAGAGGAAAATGAAACAAGGAGACATATGCCATGACAAGAGGACATGATTGTAATGACATGGATGCACAACAAGAGGGTTAGATACAGTGAGGGAAGGTTTATGTTTTAGTTATTATAGTATTAAGCCCCCGCGCGTTGCAGCGGGGGTGTAAAACCATACTAAGTAGCACTAATGTCACACCACCACCAGCGACCACTAACACCAAAAAGCTCGTAAAGTAAAATAAATAAAAAAGGAAAAATAACATCGAATGAAAAGAAGGCGTAAAATCGTAGAACCACGCACGCTTGTTACGACGTGTTAATGCAAAGGCGTAAACTCGATGACTTTTAATAACTATGGTTAATGTGAAGTAACTAAGTCGGGCTAGGACCCGCGCATTGCGACAAACTTGTTATGACTCGCAAAATTTAGAACGGAACTTAAAACGAAAAGCTTGCGTAAGATGAAAATTAAATGGGATCAAAGTTGAAAGAAAAAAAGTGTTAGGGTTAAATTGTAAAAGATGAAAATCTTTGCGTTAAAAGTAAAAAAATGAGAAGTTTTGGGGTTAGAAGTGGAAAATCAAAATTGTTAGTGTTAAATTATAAAAGATGAAAATATTTGTGTTAAAAGTAAAAAAGAAAAACATTTGGGCCAAAAGAGTAACATCAATTTTTTTTTTGAAAAACTCCCTAAGCATAGGGTACAACTCCTCTATGCATAAAAGTTTTGGTAAATAGAGTATTATAAATTGATACTGATAGTGACAAATCTATGAATTTGTTTTAGGAGTATTGTAAGTTTCTTTTTTGTACCTAAAGGTATTCGATACATAAAACAAAATAGAAAATTGCATTAATTTTACAATTCGCCAAAAAAGTTGAGGAGTGGCCCTTGCATCCCCTCAAGCCTCCTTGAATCCGCCCCTTGATACTAACTATTATCTGTAAATAATTTTTTGAGTTAAATGCCATTTTCGTCCCTGAGGTTTGGTCCAGCTTGCCACTTCAGTACAAAAAAGTATTTTTTTTTTTGCAAATCAACACCTAAGGTTTGGATTTTTTGCCAAATTCGTCCTTTTCACTAACCCAGTTAAAAAATCTCGTTAAGGTCAGGGGTATTTTTGTCTTTTTACCTAAAATTTAAAAATTTAATAAAAAGGCTTACCCCACCCACCCCATCCCCACCCCCTATATCTCTCTCCCTTTCTCTCTCTCTCTCTCTCTCTATTTCTCTGCAACAAGATCCCATGAATATTAATACCTTATGATCACCCCACCAGTAGCAAATCGAAGGCCACCAAACTGGATATCAATTGAGAAGATCTGCATGCCTTCATGTTGAACCCAGATTGGTTTCTCTGCAATCATTTTGGAATGAATACGTTGGTGGGTGTATTCAAAAGAAGAAACACAAATGAGGTTGATTAATAATAATAATAATAATAATAATAATAATAATAATAAGTTGGTGGGTGTATTCAAAAGAAGAAACACAAGAAGAAAACCAGATTGGTTTCTCTGCAATCATCAAACACTCAAGAAACCTGCAACTTTGAAGCTTCCTCTGTTTCAATCTTTCGTTATTCATCTAACTATTTGATTGTTTCAAGGTAGTTTATTCTCATCCAGTTTCTTGGTGTGATAATTGATGGGTGATTGGTGTGTTGATTGAATGTTGCAGGTGTTTGTTTTGATTTTGTTTTTAGGGTTTACAACCCTTTAAAAGAGGGAAGATGATGGGGGAAGTTATAATTGATTATTGGTCGGTCACTTGGTGTGATTGTGGGGAAGAGGCCTGGCCAAGGGTGTTGTTTGTTACGGTGGAGGTGGTTACAATGGAGGAGGTGGTGGTTATGGTGGTGGACATGGTGGTTACGGTTTTAACCTTTGGGGGGGAAAAGGGGGAAGAAGATAAATGAGGTTTTTTATTTTATTAAAATAATCATAGGATGAAATGTCTAAATTGTCCCTAATTTAGTAGGTAAAATGACAAGCCTACCCCTGATCTTAACAAGATTTTTTTAACTGGGTTAGTGAAAATGACGAATTTGGCAAAAAAAAATCCAAACCTCAGGTGTTGATTTGCAAAAAAAAACTTTTTTGTACTGAAGTGGCAAACTAGACCAAACCTCAGGGACGAAATTGCCATTTAACTCTACTTTTTTTTATAGTTTTCTAATATTTTAGGGAAGAGATATTGTACAAAGCGTCTAAAAATAAGAAGCAATCTGGACCATTAGATCATAACCAGATCAGATCATCTAACCAAACATCTAACTAACGCGTTTAAATGAAACCAGGGGTAGATTAGTTAAAAAAATTATAAACTCGTTTAAAATTTTTTTAATTTGAACCGCCAACTCGTCTCATTAACACGACGGTTACGGAATTTGAGAAACAAAAGCATCATCTCATTCAATTAGGGTTTATTACATCCAAAATAAAAAACACACACAAACACACAGACGATCAAAAAACAGAGACGATCAACAAAAACAAAAATAGAGACAATCAAAAAACACAGATCAACATGTCTTCAAAACGAAATTCAGGTGCGTTTTTTGTGATTAAATTTCGAAAATTACATCAACTTATACTCTATCACTTCTAAAACAAAAAAAATGCGAAAATGAACACAGATAAAACAGGGGAAAGAAGAAGCAAAAGCATGCATGACAAAACCTCATCAAACAGAGTACAGGTATGAACAAAAACCCCAGAACGCACTTTATTTTAGATGAAAAGCATTTATGTTATTCTAATGTGTATATTACTTGTTTAATTACAGTCATTAAGTTGTACAAATTATTTTAGGTTAAATATCCAAAGTGCATCTCAAATAAAAGTAGAGTGCGTCTGTATAACATGTTTAGTTTAATTGAGGTTAAAAAATACACGAGTGCGTCTCAAGTAATTCATAAGTGCGTCTGAAAAAATGTTTAGTTTAATTTAGGTTACATAACACATGAGTGCGTCTCAGGTATTAAATGAGTGCGTCTGATTGTTTTGTCTAATAACTTAAAGAGTGCGTCTGCAATATTTGTCTGAGTGCGTCTGAACTTTTTTATTTATACATGACCAATTATAGCAGGGGATGATTCTGATTTTGAAGAACAACCAATAAAAAATTTAATTAAGATTAAAAAAGGGTTGAAAAGGTCAACAAGGAAGCTGCTAAAAGATTGGATGATGATGTTAAAAAGATGAGACAAAGGTTATAGCAAAAAAAACAAGCTGTTGAACAACCTTCAGAATCATCAGACGACGATTTCCAAAGGCCTGTTAAAAAGGTAAAAGTGGATGAACCTAAGAAGGAGAAAAAACTAAAGGAAAGGGAGTTTGTGGAATACAGGGATAAAACGTTAAAAATAAGATGCTCTCCTGCTGATTTTATTGAAAGCATGCAAGAGTACATTGATGAACAGAAAGATGAAGTAAGGAAAATGGGATTTGGATCCGTTTTGGACATCAAGATTGAACATATCTCAACAGCCTTGGGTTACTGGCTGTTAGTCAATTATGATGAGGATAAAAACCAAATGAATGCATGAAATTGGAAAATCAACATCACACCTTCATTGGTGCATGAAGCTTTAGGGATACCAATGGAAAGAAACCGTGCTCGAAAAAACAAGGGCAAGGAAAGGTGCTGACTCTACAATAGATGAGTTCAAGAGTCAATTTGATAAAAAAAAGTCAGTGTTAAGATGGTAACAACGGTTGTTAGGGACAACCAAAAGGTGGACGGCTGTTTAAGTTGAATTTTCTTGTGCTATGGAACACAGTTTTCGGGGAGATCACAAAATCAACCACAATCAATCAAAGCTTTTTGCATGGGGTGGGTGATGAGGCAGAAATTCCAAATATGGATTGGTGCTCTTACCTGATTGAATGTCTAGTGAGAACTAAAAAAGGATGGATAGAAGACCAGTATAATGGTCCAATTGTAATGCTGAGTGTAAGACTTCAATCACATTTTTTTATTTATTATTTGGACGCACTAAATTATAATTTAAACGCATTTGTAATTCTAACAAAATATATGATGTTTTAAACACATGCAGGTTATCTACACACATGAATACAACAAGAGGCATCCATCTAAAATAAGAATTAGCATACCAGCAGTTTCTTATATTACCAGTAGTTCACTTGCAGCGATGGAGGAACATCTTTATAATAACGGGCCGTTGACCGACATTGAAGAAGATGATGGAGATGATGAAGTTGATGCTGATAAGAATGACGGGGAAGATAATGAAGAGGTTGATGTTGATGATGATGGAGATGATGCGGAGGCTGAAGTAAATGATCATTTGCAAAATGATCAAAATCTAGATGATGTTGTGAATGGCTGGTCACGATGCAAGAAAGGGAGGTTGAAGATGATTACACTCTGTCGATGGGGAGAACGCCACAAAAAAGGGTGACAATTGATGATGATGTTGATAAAGAAGCAGATTGGAGATAGTACGAGATGAGTACCCAGACACAACAAATGTTTGAATATTCAGAAACTCAGCCACAACTGAGTCTTGTTGAGAAATGAAAAGAAGCAGAGTATGAGGCTTCACTGAAGGCAAAAAAGGTACAACTTTAAGTTTGTACGCACTCACATTTTAATTTAGACGCACTTATATACTGCATGTTCTTTTTACTGTTGAAATCTGTAATACACTTTGGACGCACTCATATTCTTTTTCATACGCACTCATATAAATCTATTGATCTGTATAAATCTACTGATTTAATTTACACTTTGGACGCACTCATATAAATCTACTAATTTGTTTGGACGCACTAATGATTTGTTTGGACGCACTAATGTTTTTTTCACAGGTTTGGATAAAAACAATGGAGAGAAACATAAAGAAATATGAAGCAATACAGAAGGAGATGGGGGAAATGGTTAAGGAGGCACGAACCAAATACTTGTGGGTTCCAGAGTTGATGAAGTTGTGCGACAAGTGGGACGACTTGAACACTAAAGGTAAGGGAGATGAAAATGTTGAAACTGAAGTAGACAAGGATGAAGAAGTTGTCAAAGAGAATGTTGAAGCTGAAAACCAAAATGTTGAATTGACTGGAGCTTCAAATCTGAATGAGGTTGAAATGGATGATCGGGCTGTTGAAGCAGGTTTGGGAAATGAAAATGAAGAATATGATGTAAGTGACACAGCAATTAACATGCTGCAAACGGTTGAACCAGGTGTATATAGGGTAAGAGATGTGAATGAGACAGCAAACGAACCTTCCGGAGGAGTGGAGAAAGAAAGAGAAGAAACACTGGATGATGCTGGTGTGTCTTTAGAATCACAAGAAATAAGTGATGCAGCATTCATTGAGCTACAAACGATAGAACCAGGTGTGTATGCAGCTCGTGATGCGCAAGCAACACCAAAAGAGAAGAATGCTGAAAAAGACAAAACACCAGAAAAGGAAGCAGGAGAAAAAAAGGGGAAAGACAAAGGGAAAGCAGTGGCTGTTTATGAAAAGCCAGTTAGGCACAAAAACCCTTCTTGGGCATTAAGATCACCATACACCGGGAAGCAAGTGTGTCAAATTGAAAAATTAACGGACAATGAAATCAATATAACAGAATACATGTTTGCACCAATTCGAGAGAAAAATGTAAGTGTCTTTTTTCATTTTTGTTTCTCAAAAATTATAGACTGTTTACTAATTTTTTTTCATATGGAACATTTTAGAAAATCTGTTATTGGGATCACTCTGGGAATGAGATCATGAAAGTGATTTTTGAAAGTTTACATCCTGGAATATGGCTTTGTACAAATGCAATAGATGTATGGACAGATATTCTGAACTATGAGGAAATGAAGAGAAAGAAGGATGGGTCTGTAAGAAGACTGTTTCTTTGTTCCAACATGATGGTATGATAAAACATTTAATTTAGACGCACTAACCACAACAGACGCACTCTTTTAAAAACTGCAAAGAAAAAAAAGCAGACGCACTCATTATTCTTACTGTAATTTTTTTTTCAGCCTCCAAACTTCTATGAGGTAAACGATGTTACTTGGACACAAAGGGAAAATGTCTACACTAGCAACCTTGAAGATATCTTCAGAAAGATCAACGCAAAGTCTTTATATGATTTCGACATGATTCTTTAGCCAGTGTGGATGGACAAGCATTTCTATGTATTGGCTTTTGATATGAAGAATGGGACAACCGACTTGCTTGACAACTCTAAAGAGGGAGAGGACCAAGCAAAAAGATATAAAGGGGTGCCATAAATATTGATATGTAATTATTTAACACAAAATAAAAATGAAAAATTATATGGCTACACGCTATTATGATAATAACCTAATAGTTTTGAAAAAAAAAAAAATGTTTGCAGAGACACACTTTGTACCGGGTGTGGCTGAAGTCATGTCCTAAAACCCCGACAATTGACAAACTTCTAACAGGTCCTATTATTAGAAGAGAAATGGCATGGAGGACTGCAAAAAAACATGTAGACTGTGGCATATTCACCATGAGACACCTCGAAACCTTCAAAGGGTATCAGTCATGGAGCTGTGGTTTTGCAGCTGAATCGGAATATCAAAAACCAGTTGATTGCATTGCGGTTCAAGTACGTGGCAAAGATTATACTCTCCCCACACAACATACTCAGGGATAGAATAACTGAAAAGGCTCACAAGTTTGCAAAAAGGCCAATCAAAGCAAAAACAAAAATGTTGGAGAATGCCAGGACAAAGTTAGAGAAGAGGGTGACTGCTTTATAAACAATTTTAATGGTTTTTTATGTCATTTTGTTTTAATACTTTTAAAATGCTAACTTACTAATGTATTTTCTAGCATATTAGTTTGGACGCACTAATCTTCAAATGAGTAACCATTTGGACGCACTTATGATTTAGTCTGATTTACTATCATTAAATCTGGACGTACTCATATTTTAGTCTGTTTATTTGGACGCACTAATAGTTTAAACTATATTGTTGTTACTTTTTGGACGCACTCAATTATAATTGACAAATACATTTGGATGCACTAAATGATTTTGAATTATAACAATGATATTTCAAAACACAGTTTTACTAAAAAAACACAAGCAAAACAACAAAGTAGTAACAAAACAACAGACAAATAGTGGACTTTACATAGACTTTAAAATTGAATTTTAAACTCAACAGAACGCCTCAAAAGAGCTATGCATTTCGTAAGTTGTTCGACAAGATTAACATCGCCCTTGTTTGCATCAATCATGAACATAACCGCCAGTTTACGAAGACTTGAGTCAGGCATACGCAAAAGAAGCTTGGAAATTTCATCTCTCTTACTCATGCCATCATTTATCCTGCTTAAATTATCAGCCAAACGACCCTGAAGAGCATAATCTTTTGCAATTTGCTCTTGCATCCTTTTGATCATTTCAGATCTTGCAGATGAAGATGATGAAGCCATTACTGAAAAAAAAATATATATAAGATGTGTATGAATTTTGATGTGAGAATCAATTCTCAATACAACACATATAAAAACAACACAATAATAACAAAGAGACAAATAAAATGATTCACAAGAAGTACTGTTGTTGTTTTGTTCCAATAATTGATTTGTACAAATCACATGTATAACATAATTCAAACTGTTACAAACAGACACACTCATGTATATATTAGACGCACTCACTAAAAAAAACAAAATAAACAAACTATACCAATTAAACACACGCACATTCAATCAATTTTGCATACTTTCAGACGCACTCATTAAGATCATCTTCAACCTCTCAAAACCCTGCAAAATTAATTTTGCCACAACCAAATCCAAACCTTGATTTTTTATATCAAACTATAAAAACTTATAATCTACGATCAAAAACAATCAAAAACATATAATAAACAAACATATTATTTAGATTAAAAATCAAAATCAATTTTAAACAACTGGTTCGATAACAGAGCAATGCAATCGAAAATTAAAATTTGGTTTGATTGATCCTCGTTTGATTAGATGTTCACGATCATCAATTGAATCTCATTAATTACTGAAATCGAAGGTATCAATTAAAAAGATAATTAGAATGTGATTGAAGGAAACGTATATAGACGAAATTACCCCTTTGATAAACCAGAATTAGGTTAATTAAATTTAACCACAGTTGACAGGTGACATAATTTGGTGGCTTCTTACGCTTCTTACGTTAAGAAACTTTGTATCGTATACTTTCTCAATATTTTATGTGTAATAAATATTTACCCTTTAAAAAATCGAAATTTTTGATTGAGTAAAACAACTCATTAAGTTTATTTCATTTTTGTCAAACACTCTTTTTAAGTTCTTTTATGTAAATAAGACCAAACTTTATATAATCTTTCTAGATTTCTAAAAAAAACCATTACGTCTGCATATTCATTTCGATGCATTTTTTTATTTGAATCTGGAAGCTATAACATTACATTTCTTTTCTAATTTCTTGAAAAGAAACACTGAATAATAATAAAAAAAAGTCAAAAGTTAACGTAGAACAGACTCAGTCTAGCCCAACCACGCCCACTTAAAAAGGACGAATCCATCCGATCTATAAACCCTTCACTACACATTTCATTTCACCAAATATTATTATTATATTATTATCATCATCATGTCGAGATCATCGATCTGGTTCACGTTAGCAACAACCCTAGCTCTCGTCTTCTTCTTCTCGCCTGCCGTCGCCGACGTCGTCGTTTTAACAGACGATAACTTCGAGAAGGAAGTCGGTCAAGATCGTGGCGCTCTTGTCGAGTTCTACGCTCCTTGGTAATTATTCAACTGATCTCGTTATATTTACTGTGTTTTTGATCGATCTGGTTTAATTTATTTGTTTGTTTATCGATCTGATTAGTTGAGCTGATTAATATCGATGAAACTTAGGATGTCATTGATTCATCGGTTACCGGTGATGTTTTAGTGTTTTATTTGTTTTGTGTTTGGTAAATTAGGTTTATGATTCAGTTTGTAGTGTTTGTACGGCTGATTAATCGATTTGGTTGGTTGAGTTGTTTATTATTGTTGAAGTTTAGGATAGATTGATTCACCAGTTAATGGTGTTGTTTTAGTGTTTTACTGATTTTGTTTCTGTTTGAAGTGATTTCATTTTATTGACTTTTTATTTTGTCGATCTGATTAGTTGAATTGTTTATAATCGTTGAAATTTAGGTAGATTGATTTGCCGCTAGCGGCAGCTTTTTAGTGTTGTACAGATTTGTTTCTGGTGCTTAGGTTTGTGATTTAGTAATCAGTATTTAGTGTTCATGCGGTTCTTTGAAGTGTGTTTGGTGATGAAATGTTTGCATATACTGTTTACGAGAATAATTTGTGTTTTGTTTTTGGATGTGGTCGATCTAAATTTATGTTATGTTTAGTGATCCGAGGTGCTGATTCATGTTAGCTGTTTGGTTTGTTCTAGCAAGTTACCTAACTTGTCCTTTTAAATGTTTAAATGAAATTGATATGAAACAACGGTTAGGTGACTTTAGTATGTTGTTGTGTTAATTATGTGCATTTAATTTAGTTATGTTTGTTCTGTCTTTCTCTGTTTCACCATAAGCATGTTAAAGATGTGCTGTCTCTCAATAAGTGGATTTGATTTTATTTTACATATGCATGCTTTGTGTTGTTTGGATATATGGTTATATAGTTTTTTTCATAAGCTAAATGTACTTTAGTTTTTGTAATGTTTTTTTGTATCTTCATTATGTGCTGTATGATCTTCAACAGCTTTAGAGGATCTCACTAATCTTAAATACCGAGTGCAGCTTTACTTGGTTAAGTCATTTGTGTAGACAAGATGTCTGTAAATGATTTTGAGTTTCTTTCTTAAAATGTTTGCTGGAATTTTTCTATGATAATATGTGAATATAACATTAATTTTGAGTTTTGACTCGTTTTATGTGGCAGGTGTGGGCACTGTAAAAAGCTTGCCCCAGAATATGAAAAACTCGGAGCAAGCTTCAAAAAATCCAAATCTGTTTTGATCGGAAAGGTAACACTTTGAGGTTCTTGTGTATGTTTGGATGATAAGTTTGCATGTTTATAATTTTCTCATAGCATTGATTTGCTGTTTCATTGCTTCCTTTTCCTGTTTTAAATTTAGAACATATGATTGTTGTATATTTGCTGTTTCATTGCTTCCTTTTCCTGTTTTAAATTTAGAACATATGATTGTTGTATACTTCTTGGCTATCGGTATCGTAAACGTTAGTTCTATCTAAACCACTCATGATGTTGTATTTTTTTTTCCTCCCCAGCAGTTGTCTGAAAGTGTATGCATTAGAATGATTTTCTCAGCTTGTGGAACTAGATTAGTCAGGTTTATCCTCCCATGACAGTTTAAAAGTTCATTTTACTTCAAACGCTATCAGGCTCATGGGCATTGAGTATGTATAACTCATTTTGTGCACTAAGGCACACATGTTTGTGACTTTTCATCGAACCTGGCATTTCTGTGTGCAATTATTGAATTTTGATATTGAAACCTATTTTTTTAATCGGGCCTTTGTGGTGCTCGTCTTTTAGAGTGGGAACTGTTTCTATTGTTATAATCTGTTTGCTCTTTAACTAGGCCTTATGCCACACGTAGAAATTCCAACTAGTGCTTTTGAATCTCAACTGCTATAGATACCATATTTAGTTAACATTAGGACTTGATGCTATTGTTATAATCAGCTTGCTCTTTTAACAATCTAGATGGTCTATCCTTCTTACGACTGGTGATGCTATTGTATATTTACCTCATCTGTGTTGGCAGGTGGACTGTGACGAGCATAAGAGTATTTGTACCAAATATGGTGTTTCTGGCTACCCCACCATCCAGTGGTTTCCTAAGGATCTTTGGAACCCAAAAAGTAAGTGTTAATTTTACATTGTTTCTCTTGTGTTCTTATCCTTAAGAATACCTAATTTTGCATTGTATTGTTCACGAATAATTAGTTACCATCAATGAGTCTCTCCTATATATTTTAATACAGTTTTAGCTTTCTAACACAAAGGTCAAATTCTTTCCTTAGGTATGAGGGTGCCCGTACAGCTGAAGCACTTGTTGAGTTTGTAAATCTTGAAGGAGGTAATGAGTTACACTAGTCACTTTATCGTCTATTCTCTCTTCTTTTGTTTTTTACTTTGCAAATTTGTAGATGTCTGTAAAGTAGATTGTAATAGAATGATTTGAGCATATACTACATAGTACATACATACAATTGCACACATACACTATGTTTTCCCCACTTTCTTGGTTTCTATCAAGTTATCATGACCCATAAACATCACATATTGTTTCATTTTCAGGGACCAATGTAAAGATAGCTGCAGTTCCCTCAAGTGTGGTGGTGCTAAATTCTGACAACTTTAATGAAGTTGTATTGGACAGCAAAAAGGATGTCTGGTCGAGTTCTATGCTCCCTGGTCAGTCATGTTTGGTTTAGTTTAGTTACAGTTCACGGTCTCCATGATCCTTTTATAGATTTATTTTCTATACTATTCCTGACCAGTTAATTCATTATTGCTGACTTACATGTTACATTTTGTCTCCTATTACAGGTGTGGGCATTGCAAGAGCCTTGCTCCTGTATGCATCTGACCTCTTTATATTAATTGGTTTACTGGACATTGTAGAAAAACAGTATACTAACTGTCTCTTCTTTGTCACAGACCTATGAAAGCCTTGCAGCTGCATTCAAAAACGAGGAAGATGTAGTTATTGCCAATATTGATGCTGACAACTATAAGGATATCGGAGAAAAGTATGTAACAAGATTACAAGAACCATAGAATATAAGGTTTTGGATTAGTTTTTGTCACTTAATAGTATAAATTGGATTTTGTAGGTATGGCGTGAGTGGTTTCCCAACCCTAAAATTCTTCCCAAAGAATAACAAAGATGGTGAAGACTATGAAGGCGGACGTGATATCGATAGTTTTGTGACTTTCATTAATGAGAAGTGTGGTACTAGTCGTGACGCAAAGGGCAACTCACATCCAATGTTAGTGCCCTATCTTAGCTTTAACAATGCATCCCCTAAATACTTGCAATAATATTATGTATACCCAACCAAAATTTAATAAATTTAATTACACCCTTTTGAAAACTTACAACTTTTCATATTACCAATATCACTTGTTCCACATATAATATGACCATCATACCCTTCTCCTTTTCTTTACCTTCAAGCTCTCATAATCTTACTCCCTTACCTAAAAGAAGGGCATTTTATGTCAAATATATGGAAATGGGTGTATTTGATATTATGTTTTTTTTAGTTAAAGATGATTATTATTCACCTTTTGAGGGGGGTCCATGAAATTATCCTTTATAATGAATCTAATATGTTTTTTTTTTCTTTTTAATTTTGTTTTCGTGAATGTAGGCTGGTTTAGTCAAAGAATTGGATAGCTTAGTGAAGGAATTTGTAACTGCTGGTGATGATGAAAAGCAAGCAGTATATGCTAAGATTGAGGAGGAAGCCGGAAAGCTCACGGGTTCTACTGCTAGGTTATCTTTTTTATTCTGCTTGTTGGATACATTCTTCTGATTTTTTTTTTCATAAATTGTGTTTTTCTATAAATGTGTGTGGAATACATTTTCACACTTGGTTTTGGATGTGAACCTTAGATATGGCAAGATATATGTGAAAGCTGCCAAGAGTAGTCTAAGCAAAGGTGGCGATTATGCAAAGAACGAGATCCAACGTCTAGAGCGTATTCTCGCTAAGGTAAAAGTCGCTACTTCTTCCTCAATTATTCAACATCTGATTGTTGTTTTTTAAGCGTATTTTATATGTTTTTTTCTTGCTTATTATTGGAAATTACCACAATAGCTGTCGTCAATGAAATAGCTGCCTTTGACAAAATGTTTTTGAAACATTGTATGTTTTATGAAAGTTAACTGTATTTTTTTTTGTTTTATAATAGTAATATAAACGGGTTAGTAACTCCGAATCTCCGAATCTAGATCACTTGAAATATGTCTTGGAGTTGTTTTGCTTCCTCTCTGAAACATTTGAAAGTCATCAATTTTCTTTACTTCCAAATTCCATTTTATATATAGTTTAGTTTTTCTCTTATCTGAATTTTGAAACGAAGCATCTTTTTCGTGTATATTATCTGATCCTTTTTCTTGTATATTATCTGATCCTTATTCTTGTTGCAGTCGATTAGCCCCGTGAAGGCTGACGAGTTCACCCTCAAGAAGAACATCTTGTCGGCTTTTTGCATGATGACCAAATGCGGATCGGTGTTTACTAAGCAGAGATGTTTAATCATTTTTTCTTGGGCATTTGGAACATGGTAACTGTAGGGGAGAGTGGCTATTCGTAGTACCACCAGTAATGTTAGAATTTAAACTATTTTTTTTTTTCCTATAGAACTTACAGAGACCAAACATTTGGTGCTATTTCACGACTGTTTATTGTATTTTGCATCTTTAATTTTAATCTCATAATATGATCACTAATTCATGCATGTATAATAAGTAGTTCATGTGGTGCATTAAAGTTGGCATTGTCATATCTTCCTGTCTTGGGTTATAGATATGAAGATATGGCGAAAGAGTTTTAATGGTTTGATCGTGTCAGAATTTGTGATAGGATCGATTTCAAGGTCTAACTAATTTTTAGGGTGCAAGGAGTGCAAACCTCGCGATGCTCTTGAACTGTTGGTCTGTTGGGACACGAGGCACGAGAGAACTGCAAAAAAAATCGCTGAACTGTTGGACACGAGGCACGAGAGAAAACCGCAAAAAAAAAATCGCTGAATGGGGACTTTACTGGAGCGACAAATGGCACATAGCCGTTGCCATTGAACGTTGCACCATAAAAATGATGTAAGATTTCATACACAAACAAATGTGAACATACCATTTTATACAAACTAGTAAAATAACGCTATGCTACGTGATGGAACTCGGTCGTTATCGATTGAGAAAATCCAAGACAAAAGGTCGTGATATACCCAAAAATATGTTGATACGTCTTTAAATCAATCGAAAATTGTACAAACGAATACTCGTAACCGTTTCAATAGCATCCATTGTTTAAAACAAACAAAACTGGGTTCCATCCCCATGTCAGCAACCTTTTCGTTTTGCCAAAAAAAAAAAGAACTATGGGCGACCCAAACAACCCAAGATTTGCTCTCATGTGTGGCGACTTGTAGGCCTAACACACTTTTCACCATAGCTATATAATAAACAGTTAAACACACCCTGAAACAAATCATAAAATATGATAGTGTATGTCACGCAGCATCAACTACAAACAAAAACTAACTTGAATCACTTCAGCCTCACATGAACATAAGTAAAAAAGAACACACGTATTTTTTTTGGTTCGGTCTAAACAAATATTATGAACATACAATTAAATCTTGATATTTGAAACAAACAAACAAACTTACTTACGTGAGGCAAGAGGTTGTTAGGTATTGTTGGTATTATTTAAACATTTAAGTTGTCCATATTTAAACAAACAAACAAACTTAGGAGGTTGTTAGGTAGTTGTTGGTATTATGGGAATTGAACCCACCACCTCATAAAAATTACCGCCTTCGATCGCTTCAGCTGGAAACTTTTGCTTAATGATTTCGGAAGAAATAAATAGTATAATGTTGGTGGCACCGCCCTTCTAAACGTAACCTAGAAAAAGATAAAAGATATTGTAGCAAATACATGTTGTTTGATATATATAATAAATCATTCTATACTCTCACAACCTTATTTACTTATCACATAAGATCTATTTAAGATTTAACTATCTTCTAATTCGTCACCTTCATCAAGTTTCGATTGATGACACGAACACTCGTAATTTGCAATTACTCGTCGGTGTTGCTCAAGCCACTTTAGGTGTTCCACAACCCCAAGCACGAGAAGATTCTTAGGTAGTTATTGAGAAAGTGCAAACGACTGTCTCCTAAGAGGCTACTTCTTTGAAAATTCAACCCACGGACCTGTCACATTTAGAATGTGATTTTGAATGTCCAAACAACTTTTCGTACAAGTTGTCAATGACAATGGAAGTAGGCTTTGAGTTTTTTTCAAGAAGGTTATGACGCTTGTTGAGAAAATAATCTGCCCGGTTACAAAAGTGTACTTCAGCAGTTCGGATACTACCATACGTGGTTGTTCCAGGTGCCAACAATGCGTGCCTGGCTATATTTGAAAAGACTTCATTTGAAAACCTACAATACTTTTGCGAATGTATTATTAGGTTATATGGTAATTGATATTTGTAAAGGTCCACATCCAACGACATACCACTACGTATGTCGCACACAAGAGCAAACAGGCTTTCGGAGGATGCTAGGCAACATTGACTAGACACATCAACCATGGGGAATTGTCCAACAAAATTGCGAGGGCAACTTTCTTTTCTGAATATTACTGATACTGTCTGAACAACATCGATACCAGTACCATCATCGGTTTAGTATTTTTTTTATATAAAATGACGTCGAATACCCTTTTCATTTTAATATAATATATAATATAACACACTATAAAATTCCAAATATACTGTCGTCATGTGCTTATTAATTTTGTACGATTCAGTAAAAAGTTATATTCAAGCGGGTATATATATTTAATTTTTTTTATCATTACAAACCAAACATATACCAATCAAACATAGATACCGGTGTCATATTCGTTTTTCTAGTTTTCTCGACATGGAAGTATAAAACTCGTTGAAGACAAAGTTATATTCGCAATAAAATATTTTTTTTCTGGTATCATAAGCGCTATTGAGTGTCTGTAAGTTACTAGAACCGTAACGTCCCAAACCGATACCGACCGGACAACACCAATACCAGTACGAGTATTCATTTTTATGATTTTGAATCAATGTAAAACACACGTCAACTGCTATGATGAGTGTTGGTATCGTACTGGTAATGTAAGGAACCAGCCCGATAAGGACTAAAGGCCAGCAAGCACGGAAATCTCACTATTTATTCTGAATAGAACAAATTTTAAAGTCTGGGCTTATTTTAAGTTAATCTCCACTAAACTATATTAATAAATAATAAATTTAGTTAAAAAACTTATTATATTATCACACACCAATAGAAAGATACCACATACCCAGAATGTGATGTCATACACCCCCAAATATGATGTCACAGGGTGTATGGATCCTAGAACCCATTTTCTATAGTGACTTACTAATGGGTTCCCCTTACTAACATAGGCCCACAACCTACACGGCTACACCCCACTCCCTCGTCGACTTGCTTCTAATTGAACCACTTTCTACGCACTTAAATGGGTTTTAATTTCTTTGTATAACGAATGTACCTTCGTCACAGAGTAGAAATATTCAAATAGCTCTGGGCTCGTATAAATTATTAGCTCATTAAAAATTTAAGTTGATTTGGCTCGAGCCCGCTCTTGTATAAATGTCTAGAGTCTAGAACGACTTATGGTAGTCTGCTCATATAAACTTCAAGTTGAAAATATAAACTTCAAGTTGACTTGACTAAAGCTGGTTTGGTTCATGAGCTGATTTGTCTGAATAACTCCTACATTGACTCATCTAAATCAGTAGCGGCAACAAAAATGTTTTGGTTTGACTAACACGACCATTTAATTAAACATTTAAACATGTCAAAATAAACACGCTTAGTTTAACAAATGTGTTATCCCGAACACGACAATAGATAGATTACCATGTTAACACGTTGGAAGGGCTTTTTAGAAAAGGTTTACACTTTGAGCTTAGAGATGTAAAGTATTAGATTTAAAAATATATATTTTGATTTATTTTTTCCTCTAACTATCTATAACTAAATCTATATCTATACTATCTATCTATAATCTATAATATATTATAAAGCATTTCCCAAGGACTTCTTAAAACTTAAGAGGTACAATTTTAATTGTTTATTATACAACACACAATGCATAAAATAACTATTTTGTGTGTGGGGGGGGGGGGGGGGGGCTGTGTTTTTAAAACCGGACCGGACCGCCGTCGAACCGGAATCCGGAACGCCGGCGGTCCGGTTGTCATTGTCGGATCGTTCTTGCAAGCCGGTTTCCGACGGTCGAGAGGTTGGACCGGCTGACCCGTCACCACGGCTGGACCGGATGAAAAGATTCTAACAACCAAATCAGCCTAAATAATTCAGATCTGAACAACGAAGATAATAATCGATCAAAACGGTGATGTCTGATCTTAACGAGATCTGGTTGATGATTAGAAATCTAAATGGCATCGAAAACTTCATATAGATATGAAAACCAGAGAAGAAAAGAATAGAATAGAGTATTTTATTTATCATTTCTTTTGTTTGGAGGAAAAGTAGAAGTTTATATCCAGATATTTCCTTTTTTTACATTTCAATTTACATTAACTTTTTTCCTTATATTATTTATGGAATTTAAACAAATGGCTTTGTAAATTTTTGGTACACCAAACTTCCAAAACGAAATATAGTATTGATTGTATTTAATATAGAGAGAAGTACACAGATAGTCCCTAAAGTTTATAGAAGTAACATATTAGGGTACTAACTTTATTTTTTAACTGTTAAGGGTTTATGGTTTCAATTTTGTAACATGTTGGGGTACTAAGGCTAACTCAATTAGTTTTTCTAGTTAAGTTTTTAATAAAATGACTAAAATGTCCTATTATAACTAGATATTATTGTAATTAACTTTATTTGATTACAAAGATAATTTTTACAATTTACTGAAATTAGAATTAGAATTAATCTATTAATATTATTAAAATATAAAAATTTGAAGTTATAAAAATATATTAAATTAAATAATTATACTTTTTACGTTTTAGTATGTATCTTTTTATCCAACAATAATTTTATCCATATAAACCATCATCTATGAGCGTAACTTGTATCTGTCATCAAGCACCACGTCACCTTTCATCCGCCACAATTGCCGCCATGTGTTATCTATATTTAAAACGCATAGATTTGATGTGTTGATTGATGTAGAATTAGCTATTAATATTATTAAAGCGCATAGAGTACGTATAATTATTTAATTTAATATATTTATATAATTTTGAAGTTTTAAAAAATAGACGACCTTGTCAAATATAGATAACGTATGACAGCAATGGCAGTGGATATGAGAGTATACATGGTGCTTAATGACAAATACGAATTAGGCTTATTGGCGATGTTTACATGGATAGAAATATTGTTTTACAAAAAATATATACTAAAAAGTATATATTATTAATTATTTAATTCTGTATATTTAAAACATTCCAAGTTTTTAATAATATTAATAGATAATTCAATATATTAAAAAATATATATAACCTTGTCAAATATAGATAACACATGGCGACAATGGCGGTAGAGATGAGAGTTGACGTGATGCTTGATTGTAGATACAAATTAGGCTTATTGGTGGTGGTTTATATGGATAAAAGTATTGTTTTATAAAAAAATATTAAAATGTGTAGAGTATAATTATTTAATTTAGTATATTATTACAATTTCAAAATTTTAAATTTAATAATATTAATAGATAATCTAATTTCAATAAATTGCAAAAAGTATCCTTGTAAATCAAATAGAGTTAATTACAATAATGCCATCTAGTTATTCTTGGACATTTTAGTCATTTTATCAAAACTTAACTAGAAAAACAAACGGAGTTAGCCTTAGTACCCAACATGTTACAAAACTGAAACCATAAACCCTTAACATGTTAAAAAATAAAGTTAGTACCCTAAGATGTTACTTTCTATAAACCATATGGACTATTCGTGTAGTTCTCTCTTTAATATATCATTAACTAGCTTTTATCCCGGGAGTGTCCCGGGGTTGAAATATCTAATATAACATAATAAAATATCTAATATGACAACATAATTAATGATTTGCCAATACATGATTAATGAATAATAATAATAATAATGATATTTATTTTAACAAATTTCTGCCATAAGTTATCATATTCAGATATAAAAATAAAAAATCTCCGCCTATGAAGTTATGTTTATCGTTTGTGATTTATTAGTAGGGTAAAATATATTTGAAAACAAAACCTACAAAAATAGTTGTTTTTTTCTCTGTTTTTTGTATAGCACTATGGTACTCGTTGGAAAGATAATAAACGCTCGTTAATTTGGTGTATTTTTTTTTCTTTAAAAAATCTCGTATATAAAAAATATTAACGTTTAAAAGTTATGGGAGGAAACATTAGAGAGAAAATTTATCTTTTCCTAAAATAACTATAATATATAAGATTTATTAAAAAAACTCAAAAATTAAAAAATCCTACATGATGCCACGTGGCACATTAAAAAGAGGTTAAGGCCTCTATTGAATGCCACATCATCAAAGTTCAATTCTTTTTATAAGTTATAGATTTGTTTTACTATTTAAAAATTTTTATTTCCCTATATTTTATATATATAAAAGTTATTTATGATTTCACCCGTTCGACCGCCCGACCGGTTCGACCATGAACCACTAAGGAGCCCGGTTCAATGTCCGGTCCGGTCTGAAAACATTGGGGGGGGGGGGAGTTGTCTTTACAACTCCCATATTTAATCAAAAGGAAGTCAAGAGTCAAGAGAGTTTATGAGAGATCATGACATTAAATTTTATAATGACTTTGAATACATTAAATAGAAAACTTATAAAAACAATTCATAATGCTATGTTTTATTTAATCTTTTATATAAAATTAGGTAATTTAGAAGTTAAAGTTCTATAAACTTGATAATATTTTATAGAAATCAATAATGAAAGTTTGTTTTTAATTATTAGGTAACGTTTGAATTATGAAATTATTACGTTATACTCATACACAGAGTCGGTCATCAGGATCTATGTGTCTTGTACGAGTAAAAAAAAATGCCCCTAGACAAACAAATCAATCCCCGCGTGTTCTCTATTTAAAGTGTTGTGGTCCCCGCTGCAACGTGCAGGCACCCCCACTAGTTAATATCTATAAGCGAATTAATTCTCTTTTGAACTCATTCTCAACTCTTCACTTTCAACCATTTTATTTTGATGAATTCTTGGTTGGGTCCCTGTGCTTTTAAGATCTTGCATTCTTGATCCCTGTACTTCAATAA
>JAUTDX010004934.1:0-28229 GCA_030844895.1 Ambrosia x helenae | reverse complement strand
GAATTAATTTGGTATTGGAGCCTTGGAACAATCCACCGTAAAAGTCATTGCCGACAAGGCGATTGGCCGACATTGCACTCCACCCCAACCGTAGTTCTTTACGTTTTTAATAACCTCTCTCTCTTCCAATTCGTGTTTTGAAAACTAGATCCAACCCTCCATCTTCACATACAACCATAGACACCGTCGCCCAGATCCAGTGCGCCACCGTCTCTGCCTTCACTCCACAGCACCGCCGCCGCCATCCACAACCACCATTGTTGTCTCCCACACACTTGCGTTCGCAGATACATCTACACACAGAACCCTAGCCGACGTAGAATACAACGTGACACTACTACCACTTTTCCATCATCGGTGAGCATAAATACCTTGCTTTAAAGGGCAAGATGCTATCTAGCCGTCATTTAAAACAACAATAAGAAACTTGAAAGTATAGCAACGATAGTAAGAGGAAACCGTCGTGGAGGAGAATGTTGTTTTTGGTGTTGTTTGGTCTAATTATTTAGTATGGAAGACGTGACCGCAAGAAATAAGACTTCTAAAAATTATTGGCGAGTTTGGTTTAAATGGCCAAATGGAATGTTTGGGGTGATTAGAAAATCAAACATATTAACAACTTGGGCCTCCGTGCAACTTGGACTGGAATAGTTTAGTTTTCCCATTTTTTTATATATCAAGCTAATATCTCCCAACCTTAGCTTGTGGGGAGTAATAGAGACCAATATGTATTATAATGTATGACTTTGTAGATTAGGGTCTTGAATAGTAATATGAGCACATTACATTTATATCCCTAATGAGTAATGACAAGTTGACAACTTCCAATACAGTTACACTTTGGTGAATAATTGATTAACTATGTGTAAAACTGACATACCGGATAAATTCAATGGAGCTTCATCCTTTTCAATCACACCCTTTTCGGGGCTCGGCTCTGATTTTGGAGCATTGTCCTTTTCGTTTGCATCAGCCATCTTCCTGCAGAAAATGCAACATCTAAAGCCGGATACAATTGAAATGCTAACGATAAAAAAACAACTCATTACTACAAAAAGTACGAAGGAAAAAAAAGAAACATGCCATATTTAATAATCTTTATAAGCAGTGTTGTGAATGGGTCTAGAGATTAATCGGAATTCATCAGATTGGTTTTTTATGTATAATATGTATAAATTTACAAATTAATTTATAAAATAACTTCATGTATAACACAGAAAAAACTATAAAATTAGCATTTTAGATAGACTTTCGTTGATTTGTTTTGCAGAACAGTCACTGCTCACTGCATAAAGCAGTTTGCAGGATAACAGTAGTTGGTCTAGTTTTTGAGTTGACTATTTTTTGGTTTAGTTTTTAGAAATACTCCTTTTCTTTTTGTTTTTGTACTTCTGCGGTGAGCTTTTCTTTTGCTTTTTTGATGGTTGTTTTTTTCTGATTGAATATAAAGCTTAATCAGTGGTACATTAAGTTTGTTTAGTTGTATATAGAATTATTAAATTGTATTCAATTCTTTTTATAATCTTAGTTTTTAATACTAATGATTAATCTTGTGGTAAATATTATATGGAGTTAATTTAAAATTAATATATAATACAAGGCGCCTCATATACGTGAAGCTCTAGCCTCACGCCTCTGCTTTTGGGACCTAAACGCCTTGGAGTGCCTCAAGCTTTTTAAAACCAAGGTTGGAAACTACAACATTGGTTTAATTCATCTGTGCATTTGTTAAATATAAGTTGCTCGTACATGTTTAGTTGTATGGTATTTGCCTAACATCTGAAGAAAATGATCAGGAAGCTGGATACATAATACAAGCACAAAAGTATATCAACTGCACGAAAGAAAAATGCATTACCCATTACCCATTATCAGAAATATGCAACTTAAATAAATTCATAGCAACACATGAACTGAAACTTGAAATTCAAGCATCAATAGCACAAACCAACAAAATCCCAACCTTGGTATTCAACTGAACATGCAGAAATTCCTAAATTTTCAAATTCAACCTAAAACATGGGACTTTTGTCTGAAACAAACACAAAAGTATACCAATTGCAACCAAAAAAATGCAGTTTACCTGATAACAATAATTTGCAACTCAAATCAATATCAAAGAAAAAACATGAACAGAAACTTCGGATTCACGCATCAATTACCACAAACACCTATAAAGTCCCCAACCTTAAAATTCAGCACCTATTAAACACCATCTATCACTGAAACTGCTGCGTGAAAGCATATCCAAACCTAATCAATACCTATAAATTCAAATTAAATATCCTTACTTTTTCCGAAACACCAGACGCAAACACAAACCCTAGCACTAACTAAAACTTCTTAAAGAGGACGGTTGATGCAAACGAAACAGAACAATAACAGTTCTATTCTTTCATAAATTTACTGTAATATTTTTCCACCAACTATATAGCTGTGCAGTTTTTGCATAGAGGCCGGAGAACATGATCCATAAGTAACATACATATTACAAGCAAAACATGAACAAAAATGCAGCTCATGGATAACAAAAAATTTGCACCTTGAATCAAATTCAGAGCAAAACATGAACAAAAATAAAATAAAATTCATGTATCAGTTACCACAAACACAACACAAACACAAACAAAACCCCTAACCTTAGTATTCAACTAATCAAATACCATCACTTCACTGAAACTATTGTGAAATCGTATAATAACAATCCAATCCAATCCAATCAAATCAAATCAAAACAATACCTATAAATCACACTAAATAACCTAATTTCTTCCGTAACAAAACACGCGAACACAACCCCAGACCCTAGCCCTAACTAAACCTCTGAAGGAAAACAGTTGATGCAACGAAACACAACAAAAAGCAACAATAACATGTAAATTTGTTAAATTCCACAATGTAATAGTCGTACGCTTTTCGCATAGAGGCCAGAGAACATGATCCAGAAGTAACACACATATTACAATAACTTATACATCAATTAACACAACAAAATAACAAAATCCCCAACCTTAGCATTCAACTAAACATGTAAAAACCTTTGAAAGTAACAAAAACATTATAATCCCATCGATTCACATGAAACTGTTGTGAAATTATATCATAACAATCAAATCTATACCTATAAATCACGTTGAATGTTCTGATTTTTATTAAAAAAAAACATATCACGTGAACGGAAAGTCAGAAACCCTAACCCTAGCTAAACCTCACGAACAAAAGGATTGAAGGAAATAGAATACCGAATTATTAATAATTAACAGTTAATAATATTAGGATTAGAAGAATGAAGAAGATATTTTAAAGAGATTGGAGAAATTGAAATTGGTATTGTTACCTGCAATTGAGAGAGAAATCTACAGAACAGGAAAATAGATGAAGGTGTAATAATACAGTAATAATAATGATGCGTATTGATGCTTTTATATCAAAAGGAAAATGTTTGGAGAATGTGGGCTCGTTGGCCTTTGGCCTTTGGGCTTGGGCATTTGATATGCCTAAAACTATTTTTTTTTTATTATAATAACTAGTATTAATTCTTACGTTGCTGCGGAGGGGATAAAAACGGTACCAAGTAGCATGAGTAATGTATTGTTGCCAGCGACTAAGGGGGTCTTTGGGATTGATTATTTTAAAACAGATTATGCGATTTAGAAAAGCAGGGGTGGAGCTGCTTATATATTATTCGTTTTGGTAGCCTAAAAAACTGATTGTCAGCGTTTTCAAAACGCAATCCAAACACTAAAAACTGATTATTTGCGTTTTCAAAACTCAATAATCTAAAAATCAGATTCAAAACGCAATCCCACACACCCTCTAAACAACACTAAAAAAAAGTCATAGAAAAAGATATAAAACAAAATAAAAAAAAACTTAGTGAAATGTAGACGTGAAAACGGTGAACCATACACGCCCGTTGAGGCGTGATAATGAGCAAAATTTAAACCGAAACTTAAAACACAGTGTGACCATTCGACAGAAAAAAATAGAGGTAAAAACATTGAACTACATACGCAAGTTCTGCGTGGTCAACTCAAAATAATTGGATTGAAACGTAAAACTAAAAATCTATGTAAATATATAATATAAATTTGAAAGTAAAAAATGCAAGGGTTTTATGTAAAAAAGATGAAACTATTAGGGTTAAAAGTAAAAAAAGGTAAAGAAAAACAAAGAAAGGTGTAATCTACATAGCATGATGTACAATCCTTCCATGTACAAAACACTTGTTAAGCATGATGTATAAGACAAGCACAAACCATTTGTAAATTAATACTATATATAATAATAACTAGGATTAAGTCCCCCACGTTGCGGTGAGGACATAAAACAATCCCAAGCAATAAATGTAAAAGTGAGGACATAAAACAATCGCAAGCAATAAATGTAAAACACAGTGCGGTCGTTAGATGGAAAAAAAGAGGTAAAAATATTGAACCATATACGCACATTGGGGCGCATGTTAACTTGAAAAATTTAGACCAAACCTAAATCTAAGATTTGTTAAAGATAAACAAAGGTGAAAAAAAGTAAGGCACAAAACACACTTGTTATGCATGATGTATAACACCATAAAGCACAAACAACTTCTAAATTAATATTATATAAATAATAATAATTACAAACTGAAATTAGTGGTTAGTTGAATTAGGTGTGTGTATTGGTTGGTATGGTTTTATATTTGATTTGGAGAATGAATTGGGAGTGCATATTACATGTGTGTGATTAAAGTTGCATTGGTTAGTATATTGCATGTATTTGGTTCTTAGGGTTTTAACAGTGCAATTAAGCTAAAACGGGTGTATGGTTGAGAACAAGCAAAAAAAAATAGTAGACGCGTGGATTGTTGATACGATGGAACATTTGTATCCCGTTTTGATTTATTTCCTTTACAATTCTGTCATCTAAGTACTAGAGTGGGAAGCGTCTCATGCAACGAAGACCGATATCTTACCTAAAGGTTGCTTATTATGGTAAAAAATGGATATACATATTAATCTAAGTAGGATTCATAATGTGACAAGTCTTTACTCATGATTACATTATAATTATACGTGTTAGACGTGTTTTTCATAATTAGATCGTACGTGTCTAGCGAAGTCGTTACATACACAAGCTGGTACAATTCATGCGTTATGTGATTTTTAGAAGTTGTTGGTACACGTTTAATCAATTTGAAGGACACAAACTTTGGTCAGGGGCGAAGGATAGTTGGGGCAGGGATGCCCGACCCCCCACCGTTTTTTGCTCCATAGTGTAAATTTACACGTTTTGGTCCGGAAATTATATACATGTTAAGTCAAGCCCCACCGTAATAAGGGTCTCGTGACTTTCGCCCCCACGAAAAAAATTCAAGCTCTGCCACTGACTTTTGTGACATTTGATCAAATGCTAGAAAGCATTTCACTAATATTTTGATTCATAATCAGACCCGACTATTGGGCTGGGCAGCCGGGCGACGGCCCAATGTCCAAACATTCAGAGGGCCCGATTTTTTTTAAGTTTATATATATTATAGACTGAATTACAAGTTTTGTCCTTTAGGTTTATACCAGATTGCAAAGCATGTCCTCTAACTTTAAAATTGATTGGTTTTGTCCTTTATCTTTTAAAATCTTGCACGTTATGTCCTTTATGCCTAACTCGGTTAGTTTTCTCAGTTAAATCATGTCACGTGACTTGCACATGAGGGTATTTTAGTAAAATCATCTACCCCTCTTATATTCTTCCCCAATTTCCAGATTATAAACCCTATATTGCCACCGTATGCCACCATCAACACCAAACCACCAGCTGTCATCGCCACCGTCGACTGTCAACACCACTCGCTGCCGTATACCCTTTTTCTTCGTGATATCTTCACACGGTGGTCTTAATCCACCTTATTCCTCTTTGATTCCCCACATTCCTCCTGATCCACTTCAAACACAGCTGATTCCTCTTCGATTGAAGCCAACAAGGAGTCGTTGCCTCCTTTTTTTGGAAGATGCGAGACCTTTTTTTGTCTCCAGACCATGGCACGCCCATTTTGGAAGATTGAAGCCAACAATCATTAAACCCCACTGTCAAAAATCTCAATCTCATCTTTCCATTTCCATGAACAAATGCACCTTTAATTGCCTCCGTGTAAATGCTTTTATTTGATTTAGTCTTATTTTTGGGGGTTAATTTCACTGTTTACTCATGATTTTATTATGTGTACAATAGTAGAGGATGAAAAGGAAACGAAGAATCTAGAAGCATTGGAAGGTGCAAAATCGCATCTCATATTGTTTCAGATTTGTAAAGAACACGAATGGTGCTGGAGTGGCGGTGCTCCGATAGGGTTTCTTTGATGGTGGAAGGACGGTGGTAGGTTGAGGTTGAGGGCGACGATTGTGATGGTTGACAGAATGGTGGTTTGGATATGATGGTGGATGGTGGAGTGTTGTTGAGGATGAGTGAAAGAGTAGAAAGAGGGTGGGGTGGGGGTGGGGTGGAGATATTTAGGTGGATTTTAAGTTGGGGAAGAAGATAAGAGGATTTTACTGAAATACCCTCACGTGCAGGTCACATGACCAAACTTAACGGAGAAAACTAACCAAGTTAGCCATAAAGGACATAACGTGCAGGATTTTAAAAGATAAAGGATAAAACCAATCAATTTTAAAGTTAAAGGACATGCCTTGCAATCTGGTACAAACCTATAGGACAAAACTTGTAATTCAGTCTATATTATATATAGATTAATAGTCTACGTTGTCATTAGGGGTGTTCAAAACCGGATATCCAAAAATTTGGATATCCGAATTTTTTTGGATAGCTGGTTTCACTGTCCGAATCCGTATCCAAAATTTCGGATATCCAATCAGATAGTGAATCGGATATCCGAATATCCAGTTTATTATGATATATTTTATTATATATGTTATATATATAAATTTTTGGATATTTTTTGATATTTCGGATAGCTTCGAATATTTTTCGGATATTTCGGATATTTTTGGTTATTTTTTCGGATATTTTCGGATATTTCGGATATTTTTGGATACTTTTAGGATATTTTCGGATATTCGGATATTTCGGGTATCGATAATATTTTTTTATAAATTTTCGGATATTTTCGCATATCCGAAACATCCGAAAATTTTTAAAATCACTATCTGAATCCGAAATTTTTTTTATATATGATTAATGAGTTTATATTATAAGAATAGGGCCCAATTTTTTTTCTCGCCGCCTAAGACCCAAAAGTTTTTTTTTATTATTCTCGGTCCTCGGAGACGGCTTTATTCATAATCTATATTTATATGCATTTAGACGTGATTTTCTTTAACCTTCATATTTTAATAAGTGAATACGGTTTCATGGAGATTATGATTTACAAAAATATATATACCTATGTATATATACACACACGACACACACATATAAGAATACATTTATCATTTTGTTTATTTAAAATCTCTGTATTCTAGTAAAGCACCTAAGGAACTAAACTCCAAGTAAAACTTTACCAAGAAACTACATTTGAATCAAACATTTAAAACTTTAGCCATCACCTTACACCATCATCATCACCACCATGCTATCTCCACTAGTCGACCCATCTCCTCTCTCTCTCTCCTGTCCTTTTTCTTTGACTATCTTAAGCTATGACCTATCCTATGCATAGCTTGAAAGATTGGTGAATCATATGAAAGTTGATATGTCTTTTCACTGAATGCTCATGACATGTCCTTAGATTATTATAAGGGTCATGGTAACTACATCCCCTTATTTACACACCCTTATATGGGGAATATGGCATACGCCACATATAGTTCAACTTTAAATATTAATTGCAGTCAACCCGGGAATCTATGTGTTCAAAAGGGTCCATATGGGGCGTATGATCACGGCAAGCACCGGTTTAACTTGGGGAGGGGGGGGGGGGTGATTTAGTCGCGGTGGGTGGCAAGGTAGCTTTTTTATCTTAGCGTCTGCCCACCTCAACGTCTATACAAAGGATTGCGTATGGGATCTGTATCAGAGAGTCGTATCTTAGACCAAGGTTTCAAATGGACAGCTATCTCTCGAGCACAGGTTTAGGTTCGGCCAAGGTACTCTCTTTAATTTAGAATTACGGGATGTTGGGAAGCAAAGAATAAAAGCCAACGCCAACAAGGTCCAAGCCGTTCTAAACATGAAGTCACCTCAAACCAAGAAGGAAGTAGAAAGCCTGAATGGCAAGCTTGCTGCCTTAAAAACGCTTCATGTCCAAGCTAGCTAAAAGATCCCTACCCTTCTTCAAGACTCTCAAAGGTTGCACTGACAAGAAAGATTTCAGGTGGACTGAACAAGTTGAGGAAGCCTTCAACCAAATGAAACAACATCTTGCTTCCTTCCCACCATTGCAGCTCCTAAAACAGGGGAAACGATCTCTGTCTATCTTTCTGTTACTGATGAAGCCCTCAGCAATGTTCTCACCATTGAAAGAGACAAAGCTCAGGTACCCGTTTACTACTTCAGGAAAACTTTAAAGTTAGCAGAGGTCAAGTACCCTCCTTTGAAAAAATTAGCCTTGGCTTTAGTGCAAACAGCCAGAAGGCTTTTAAAGGTACTTCCAAGCACACCCCATACAAGTGGTCACTGACCAACCCATCAAGAGTGTGCTTGAAAGGCCTGAAACCTTGGGACGATTGGCTAAGTGGGATGTCGAATTAGGTGAACACAAGATCACCTACGTCCCGAGAAAAGCAGTAAAGGCACAAATACTTGTTGATTTCATTGTTGAAATTCCAAAGGTTGAAATAACCGAAGTTAACATTACGACCGATGAACCCCTTGACTCAGAAGCCTGGAAGCTTTACACCGATTGTTCTATTTAACCCTGAAGGGTTAGGGTTCACCTATGCTCTTCGTCTGGAATTTCAGACAACCAACAACGAAGCAGAATATGAAGCCCTGATAGCAGGTTTAAAGTTTGCAAGAAAGATGACCGTCCAAAAGCTTCAAGTGTTCACTGATTCACTCCTGGTCTCCAACCAAGTGAATGACAGTTACATAGGCAAGGAACCAATATGAAGAAACATAGAGAAAAAGCAAAAGAAATCATGAACACATTCCAGTCCTGCAACATCAAGCAGTTTCTACGGTCACAAAACAAGAAGGCTGATTGTTGGTGGTGAAATCTTCAGGATAGAACTAACCTGTATTTTCTATGTGACATCCTCAGGATACTACAGGCAGAACAGGATTCAGGATGACACTGAATATTATCTTATGCACATTCTGAGGATAAACTAACTATCTTATTGTTATATGAATGCAGGATGATTTTACCTCATATTCTCTGACTAACATCCTCATGATACTGAAGGACTAAGCAGGGTTCAGGATGTAACTGTGTTTTACCTTATGTGCATCCCGAGGATGGACTAACGAATTATCTTATTATGATGATATTGCACGTACACCTAATCAATATTAAGGTTTGTAACTACTCCCTAACAGCTATATTGTCTCATTCAAGTCAAAGCAGCTGATCATTGAAGAGCAATACGTATGGAGCAATTCCAACACTAAAGAATAAGTCAAAGGTGTAACCAACGAGCATTAATGAGAGGCGAGAAATAAGGAAACGGTTAACCAACGCCTATATTGGTTAACCACTCTTCAAAGATAGCTGGAAACAATCAGGAGACTCATTAATATAGGCGGATATCATGGGATTTTCATTATTCACTTGTAGCTATATGAATGGGTGATTAAACGAGTATAGGACACTTCTCACTTGCTTAACACTTCGCAGACACATGATACTCTCTCTACACACACAACACTCATATTGTAATCTTAGATACTCGTTCATCACCTATCCAAAGTACAACTTATTTTTACCTTATTAATATTAACAAACAAGGCAGGGGCTTAGACTTCTCCCGAGGTTTTGTGCCGCCGATCATCAACTGATCAAGGGCTTTCCTCGTACATCAAGTGTTTTTCTCTTGTTGCATTACATTTACATTCATTGATCTTTGCCTATTTCATCATTCTGTTAGACAGTTACATCCTCAGGATATAACTGTGCATCCTGATCAGTTTCTTTGCCATCCTGGGCATAGTTGTTATATTGATATTTCAGAATACAACTGAGTTTTTAACATATTTCACATATTTAGCACTCTACCTCACTTTTACTAATTTGGAATACAAAATTATTTCTACTAGGTAATTTTTGACCAAAACAATTTGGCGCCCATCGTGGGGCGAATGGTGCTATTTTTAACAAAAACTTTGTTAAAGTTTTTCCTTAATCAGCTTATTTCAAAAGTCTTGACAACTATGGCTTCCAACCAGAAATTTGTTTCTTCAACCATGCCATCTTCAACCTCTACCAGAAATATGACACTGTCAACCCCACCTGCATTCTCAAAGAGTTCCAGTTCTCAAACTTTCTCCTATTTTTGTATCAATCGATGAGTTCATTTCCATGTTTGCAAAGGTAAAGGATCAAATGAGAGGCAGTAGGACACCAATCAAATGTTGATAAGAGAAATTCAATCTCTTCAAACATCCTCAAAGAGACCGGTTAAGGATATGGGAACACCACTACAGCCTAGAGTCTTGGATTTCAATTCCAGCATCTTTGGGGGCATTCATCAAAGAGATTTCATTCCTATGAACACTGGATTCTCTACTCCTGAGACTATTACATCACCCGGGATAACTACAACCAGGGATCCAAGACATACCATTGAACCATCTCGAGGATATACTGCTAAACCATCTCGAAGATATAACAATGGTAACAATTTAAGTTCTAGTACTTTTGCTACTAACGATATTGGTTCTTTGCAGGATACACATATAAGTCCACAATTGGCAAGAGAACTTCAAAAGATTAGGGATATGGTATCTAGTATACCAGGGATAGTACAACCCATCCCTGAGGTATCCTCAACATGTCACAGGGTGTCTCGTTTTGCACCTCCAATATATGATGCAGAGATACCAAAGAGATCCCAGACTCCAAGCATGAAGCTTTATGATGGATCTACCGATCTTGAAGAGCATATAGCACAATACAGGGAAAGGATGGAGATAAATCTCATTCCAGCTAATCTTAAGGATGCATGCTTATGCGAAGGATTTGGTTCTACCCTCACTGGTCCAGCCTTAAAATGGCTGCTAAGTGTTCCTCCCTATTCTATTACTTCATTTTCTCATTTAATTAATATGTTTAACAATCAATTTTCTTGTAGTCGAACATTTGAACGTTTGTCAAGTGATTTGTACAGGGTAACACAACCACATGGAGAATCCTTAAGGGAGTTCAATACGAGGTTTGGAAGGAAGCACTTGACATCCCAAACCTAGATGTCACAACAACAGTGCAAGCCTTGATGACAAAGTAGGATGCACAGTGTTATCCTCAGGGTGACAAAGTACATCCTGACCAAGATGTCAAAGCAGTCAGCCTTGATGAGAATAATAAGATCGGTAAGAATATTCCTAATGACATTGAACAATCTTTAATTTCGTTTTTAAAATGCATAATGGACATTTGCATGGAAGCATGAAGATATGACTGACATCTCCAAAGATGTCATCACTCATAAGCTTGGAATTGACAAAAGCTTCAAGCTTATCCAGCAGAAACGAAGGAAATTTGCACCAGAAAGGAATGTCATCATACAGGAAGAGGTGGATAGATTACTAAAGTCTAAGATGATAAGGGAAGTAAAATTCCCAAGATGGCTAGCAAACGTGGTAGTGGTACAGAAGAAAAATGAGAAATGGAGAGTGTATGTAGACTACACAGACCTTAACAAAGCTTGTCCTAAAGACCCTTTTCCATTACCACCCATAGATTCGATGGTAGATGCTACAGCAGGCCACGAGATGCTAACATTCATGGATGCATCCTCAGGATTCCAACAAATCCAAATGGAACTAGATGACAAGGAGGATACTGCATTCATGACCCTATCAGGTATTTATTGTTATATAGCTATGCCATTTGGACTAAAAAATGCAGGTGCAACATACCAAAGGCTAGTGAATATGATGTTCAAAGAGAAGATTGGGGACACAATGGAAGTCTACATCAACGACATGGTGGTTAAGTCCAAGAAGGCGGAGAACCATCTTCAGGATCTCAAAGAAGCATTTGACATCCTAGATGCCTACAATATGAAGTTAAATCCAACAAAATGCCATTTTGGAGTTGGTGCTGGAAAGTTTCTTGGATATTTGATAACTAAAAGAGGGATAGAAGCCAGTCCTGAACAAATAAAGGCCATCCTTGACCTCAAATCCCCAAGGAATGTCAAGGATGTACAAAGATTAACTGGCAGGATAGCAGATCTGAACAGATTCATCTCAAAGTCCTCAGAAAAATGCAAGGAGTTCTATGACATCCTAAAGAAGAAGAACAAATTTGACTAGGGACAAAAGCATGAGGATGCATTGAAGAAGCTGAAAGAGTACCTTGCAGCAGCTCCACTCCTGATGAAACCTGAGGATGGTGAACCTCTCAAGTTATATCTTGCAATTTCTGGAAATGCAATAAGTGCAGTCTTGGTAAAAGACTTTGAAGGGCAAAAACATCCTATCTTGTAACACCCCGGCTCTAGGGCCAAAAATTTTTCGCGTCTAAATTAGTGGGATTACGCCAACTTTTGTATAAACAGTCAACCAAGTAGTTTATATACATATCTATACCAATACAAAACTAAACCCGATAGTTATAACCAAAAGATTTAAACGAGATTAAATAAATATATTATATACGCTAAGTAACCAAAGCAGTACACATTACGAGATCGAACCGATACCCGGTAACGAAACCACCCGGTGACTATTGAT
Source organism: Ambrosia x helenae (assembly GCA_030844895.1). NCBI lineage: Eukaryota > Viridiplantae > Streptophyta > Magnoliopsida > Asterales > Asteraceae > Ambrosia > Ambrosia x helenae. Next base: position 15,398 of record JAUTDX010004934.1, on the reverse strand, counting down.
TAGTCATTGGAGGGGGGACACTTGTCCACCCCTCCCCTAGACAACACATTTTAAAAATCCATAATATTACAGATGGAGTCTCGAGACCATTTACCTCACCATGTATGAAACCTACACTTGCCATATGTATCATGAGTTTAAATCTTTATATTATAAAAACCTTTTCTTACATGAGAAGCCAACACCCACAAACATTTATAACACCATAAGAGAGACAGACTCGGGAAAGAGACTGAAGGCGGTGAAGGACCACCGTACACGGCGGAGCTCCGGTAGGGCCGCCTCAACCCACACGACCTCCATACCTATTATACCCTATTAAGATCTAGAGAGAGAGAGAGAACCATAGAGAGAGAGAGAGAGACAGACAGACAGACAGACAGACGGAGAAAGGAATCGATGACCACAATATCTGGACCGACCCTCCCTATTCTGATGATAGAAACGAAGATAGACAACAACGACAATGGTGGTGACGAGCAGTGAATCTGGTGAGTTGTCGATGAATTCCAAAATGGTCTCCGGTAAACAAATGAGTTCGGTAACCCCCTTCCTATCTCAGATCTAGGAAGTTTGATAGTAACAGTCGGTTGGGTCAAGGGTGTAGGTAGGGGTGTTCAGAATAACCGCAAACCAAATAAAAAACCGAAAACCGAACCGTAACCGTAACTGAAAAAACCAATCCGCATAACGAATTTGGTGTTTGGTTTGGTTTTAACCGAAACCGAATTGCTAATTTGGTGTTTGGTTTGGTTTTTGGTTCTACATTTTTTTATTTGGATAACCGAATAAACCGGTAAAATAATTAATTATTAAATAAAAATAATAATATTTAATAAGCCATATATAATATATAAGCCCAAAATATTGAAAGGTGAGCCCTACCCAAAATAAAGCTCACCTATTTATAAGTAATATTCAGAGTATAAGTCTAATATCCATGTATATGTTTCCCATGATTGCATCAAGCGTTGGTCTGATTATCAAGGTACATGATTTATATGTTTAGTATTAATATCTTTATTTTTCTTATGCAGGTTTACTAGAGTTGGAGAAATATTTATGTTTGAAGTTTATTTATATTTTGTGGAATTGGCAAAGACTTATTAATATTTGTAATTTCTATGATGTTTGTGTTTGTGTGGTTTGATTTTTTGGTTTATATTAATTGCTAACTTTCTATTCGGATTTCGGAACACAGAGGTATATAAGTTAGAGAGAAAAAAAAACTTCGTTTCAATTTGGTTTGTTTGGTTAAACCGAAACCAAACCGAATTCAATTTGGTTGAATTTGGTTTGGTTTTCATATTCCTAATTTGGTTTGGTTTGGTTTTTGGTTTGGGGTACAAAATTTTGAAAACCGAATAAACCGAATCGAATAAACCAAATAAACCGTAAACCGAACCGATGAACACCCCTAGGTGTAGGGTGAAGTTGACATATAGGTAGTTACGGTAGTCCACGGTGGATGGTATGGTGATGTTGTCAAAGACAATGGCTATGGCGTTTGGTTGAAGTAGGTTATAGATAAACTTGGGTACAACTGATTATGTTTATAAATGGGTTCAGAAGACGGGTCAACCCGGTCAACAAAAGTCAACAATGGTCCGTTAACCGAAATTCGAACGCGAGGTACAATCGAAACCACTAACTCGATAACTATATTAATCATAATTATTGTGTTACACGTGTGGGACTACAACGAGATAAACAATCTGGACCATTCAACAAATATATGAAGTTTACATAAAGGAAAGTATATTAATTGTTCATGGTTCATATAAACCAATAATATAAGCAAGGATTTGTTTATACTTCATAGTATGTAACTTGGACAATTAGGATTGACGTTGGGATTTCTTGTATGTGGATATTATTAGGTAGTTTACCTAACATGTGGATTAATGGAATTATGTCAGAATATCTTAGACCATTGATTCGATATGAGACATAGATGAATTGGCTACGAGGACAAATATAATATAGTTATGAACTAGCAACTCATCATGTCACAATATTAATAACTTAACTCGCCCACACGTGTAACCGTGATGTTGGCTATACGCGCTAATGTTATAAACTTGAATAGGATCTTACCAGTGATCATTAAATGGGGTCTTGACTTGGGATGCTAGTGAAATGCTGCTAAGGTGAGTTCCGTGTACCATTCCCCTTTTTGTCTTTTACTGTTTTAGGGTGAACATATGCTTGTGTGTGTGACTTAACTATTTGATGTGACAAGATACTAGCTGCCGGATAACCATACTGACACTCATTAACCCAGGGGATTTGGGCCACTTAATATGTGGGTAGTACTACTTGGGGAAACCCCCACACACAGTGGATCCGGAAGCCCGGAAAACCCTCCACTGAGGTCTGCGGACCGTTGTGACATGTATTTTGCCAGGAGAATCTATAATGGCAGTAGATAGATTCTGTGTTAGGTTTGAGGTGTCGCTTGTACATCACGTGTGTTGAACTGTGTAAACTTGTTTTGAACTGTTAAACTGTTATGGATTTACTTAACTACTTACACGGACTCACCAGCGTAATTGCTGACCCAAAATCTTTTAAGCATGTGTTCAGGTACTACAAATGGATGGATGGCAACCGCGAGGTATATGCTTGCTAGTAGCGGATTAGAGATTATTTGGTTAGAAGATTCGGCTATAAGTGTTGCGGACTAGAGCTTCTAGAGCTATGGACATGTAGAGATCGGATCGACTAACGGATCACACTTATCAACTGCTTCGACGACCGCCGCGATTCGTCTTGCATAGCTTTGAGCTATATTTATTTAAGTTGTATAATTATATTTTGGATTAGAATTTGTAAATAAAACATTAAATTATAGTCATCGTTGCTTCCGTTGTGCAAGTTGTTACCAATCTGTCATATCGTCCAGGCCCCACCTGGTCGGGTTGTTACATATCTATTATGTAAGTAAAACTCTACGAGATACTGAAACCGGGTATTCACATCTTGAAAAACTTATTTTAGCTTTGATAATGGCATCTACCAAGTTAAGGCACTATATTGAAACACATAGAATACATGTTCAAACTAATTACCTATTAAAAATGTACTTAGAAAACCATAAATGTCAGGAAGAATGGCAAAATGGTCAGTAAAATTGAGTGCTTTTGACTTGGTATATGAACCTACAAATGCAATCAAATCATAGGCTCTAGCAGATTTTGTGGCTGATTTCAGTAGTGACATCTTAAATGAAGTAGAGTCTGAAGTTCAACAATTAAATGAAAATTTAGAAAAATGGACTATATACACTGATACTGATGGTGCTTCAAATACAAGAGGTACAGGGTTAGGAATACTACTAAAATCGCCACAAGGGGACATAATACCCCATGCTATTAGGTGTGCATTTCAAACAACCAATAATGAGGCAGAATATGAAGCTCTCATTGCTGGTTTACAACTTGCTAGAGACATGCATGTTATAAATTTAGAAGTATTTGTTGATTCCTTATCAATTACTAACCATTTTAATGGATCTTATGCAGTAAAAGGTCAAAAGTTAGCTATTTATCTTGTAATAGTTAAAAAATTAGCAGCTTCTTCTGGAGAATTTTCACTAACACAGGTACCTAGGGAAGAAAATCCTGAAGCTGATGCCTTAGCAAATCTGGGATCCTCCTTAAATTTACCTGAAGGGTCCAAGATTCCATTATCCACATCCTAAAGCCAGCAATTGAAGAGTGGCATCCTGAGGATGGTTCAAGATGATTCGTCATGGATGACTCCTATAATAAAGTATTTACAAGAAGATGTCATCCCTGATAGAGAAAAATGCAAAAGCTTTCAGGATGAAGGTATCAAAATTTACTATTATAAATAATATTTTATATAGAAAATCTCTTGCAGGTCTATATTTGAGGTGTCTCAACAAGGAAGAAGCAAATGAAGTTCTCAAGGACATTCACGAAGGAGATTATGGAAATCACACAGGATGAAGATCTCTTTATTCAAAGACTTTAAGGACAGGATACTACTGGCCAACTATGAAGAAGGATGCCATGTTGTACTCTCAAAAGTGTGATCCATGTCAATGACATAGTAACATCCTTCACCAGCCTGCTGAACCATTACATCCTATTATTTCACCATGGCCCTTCATGAAATGGGGAATGGATATAGTAGGGAAACTACCCAAAGCTCCTGGTGGAAAGGTGTTCATGTTAGTAATGACCGATTATTTCTCGAAATGGATCGAAGCTGAAGCATTTGTACAAGTCAGAGATAAAGAAGTGGTGTCATTCATCAAGAGGAACATCCTAACAAGATTTGGAGTACTAGCTGAAATCATTTGTGACAACGGTTCTGAATTCATTAGCAAAAGGACAACTAACTTTTGTGAAAGCTGGGAGATCAAGATGATAACTTCAACACCAGTCCATCCTCGGGCTAATGGACAAGCAGAATCCTCAAAAAAAAAATTATTGTCAACAACTTAAAGAAGAAGCTTAGGGATAAGAAAGGGAAATGGGCAGAAGAACTTCCATTTGTACTTTGGGCTGATAGGACTACCTCCAAGAGTGCAACTGGTCAGACACTTTCTCCTTGGTCTTTGGAATGGAAGCAATGCTGCCAAGAGAGATGGTCATGCCTACAGCTAGGAGACATCTTCAGAATGCGACTACCAACTCAGAAGCACTATTGCAAGATTTGGAGACTGTGGATGAACTCAGGGATGCTGCTAAGGTAAGGATGGCAGCCTATCAACAAAGGGTTGCTAAAGCATACAACAAAAACATAAGAATAAGAAGATTTCAAAAAGGAGATTTGGTATTAAGGAAAGCCTTCCAAATACCACAAAACCAAGTGATGGCAAGCTAGCTCCTAAATGGGAAGGACCATACTTAATAGATTCCGAAGCTGGCAAATGAGCATACTGGCAATCAACGATGGAAGGAGAAATTCTACCGAGAGCTTGGAATGCAATCCATTTGAAATACTACCATGTGTAAGGATTCATATGATGATCTCTCTGGAAGAGAAACCATGGTTCGGATTACTGGTAAGATGAAGGTGAAGGCTGACAGAGGTGAATCATCTCCATATGTAGGTACTTATCCTTAACTTATTTCAATCGTTTATATTTTTACTAAACGTGGTCTAGAAATAGTCCATCTTGAGAATTTTGCAGTACCATCCTAAAGATGGAACGCTTTGAAGACTAGAGGGCTGGCCACCCTCTCCTACGTTAAGGTGTCCAACACCTTCTTAAGATTTAAAGGTTTTCCCCTTTCTCATTGGGTTAGCAACCCCGCCTGGAGCGCACGTCATTCATGTATATTTTCAGGATGGTGGGGACCAGTCCATGTAAAAGTGGCTGATAATTTCATCATTTTTGAGATATACATTGAACTCTTAAGGTTTAGATATTTTTCAATGTCTCTTACGTATTTGTCCTAGTCGCCAGTGGCCTTAACGCCAGTTATTCCTAAGATATTACAATAGGCCTTGACGCCAGTTATCCTCAAGATGCCACATTTTGGTCTTGTCACCAAGTTATTCTAAATGGGCTTGACCCCAGTTTATTTAAAGGCCTAGTCGCCAGTACAATAACAATGTTTACCTTTATACAGGTTATCATCAAAATTTGTAAATCCTTTCTTAAGAAGGAATATAAACTTGAAGTCTATCTTGAAGATATTACACTGGGGACATCCTCAGAATGATAAAGACCATCCTAAGGATGACAAAGAGAAGAACTGGGGACATCCTCAGAATAGTGAAGACCATCTTGAGGATGCCAAAGAAGAATTAACGAGATCTTCAAGATATTAACTCTCATCATTCTCAGAAGACTAATCTATGAAAGGAGATAAAAGGTATCATTTGTCTCATTTCTTTTATACTAACATTTGCTAGTGTTTACAAGACAACAAAAGAACAAAGAAAAGAGCACAAGGATGTAGCATCAAAAGTGGTTACCGTATTATTGATGTCAACCTCTGGCTTCATCCAAAACCAGGACCCATCCACCAGGGGTCAACATCTATATTCTAGGTCAGAAGAAGATTTGGGGCTTCGTCTTGAAACCAATATCCCCTCCACCCAAAACCTTATATTGTCTTAAGCTATTACATGCCAAATAAAAATTGTCTGAAATTGTTTAACCACAAACTACCACCATAATCACAACCACAAAATTTCTAAAAAAGTGGGCCTCCAACTCTTTTTCATGCTCCCAAAACATCTTGGCCCTCTCAGCTTTCAACTGCTTCAGCTAAACTCCAATTTTGGATAGCTCTCTTCATAATGTTTCCCCTATGCAAGGGAAAGCCTCTTGTGATCCTCCAAAGCTATCTTGGCATCCTGAATATCAGCAGAAGCTTCATCAAGGCATTTGAGCATATACTTGTGGCCTTACGAAGAAATAAGGAAAACAGGTAAGTCTTCTATTTTATATTTTATCTTGAAAATATTAAATGATATCTTCAGGATGGCACTATACTTGGAGTGCGAACTAAGAAATTTTTAGCCAAAAACATCATGGGCTAAAAGACCTTCAAAGAGGGAAGCACCCTAGCTGGAAGAAACTCCAGTAGTCTTCCTCTTCATGGAGGATGTAGCCTTTGACCTGGAAGGTGGGCTGATCATCCTAGAACTGGATGGAGATGTAATCCTTGCAACCTTAGTGACATCTTGACTATCTATGTCATCTAAGTCAAAGAATGGCTTCATGGCTGAAGGTGACACAAAAACAAAGTCAACAAGTGAAGAACAAATAAAACATCCTCAGGATGTAACAGGTATTACTCACCAGACATCTCGGTGGCTTAGCTAGTAGTGTAGCTCTCTTTTGCTTCAAAGGTTCTAGCTGAGACAGGTAAGTCTATAACAGCCTTGTATCTGATGATAGAATCAGCTAAAGGGGGAGCAAGTTTGGCAAATGAAGTACTGTCACATAAAATTTTTCAGAATGATAGTGATATCCCCAGGCTATAACTACAAAATTTTTATAAACTTAAACACCCTAAAAATCTTTACCACTTTTTAGCCAAGACATTGGGATATCATCCCCAAAAGGATTGGAATCCCTCTTCACAAAGAAGAACTTTGATTTCCAAGACTGTCAGACTTAATGACATTATACAGGTAAGGAGGATCTTTATTTATAAACTGAAGAACATAACGGTTGGAACCACGAGTTTTCAATTTATACAGGTAAAGACAGGTCACCGATCTGAAGATTGATACATTGATTCTCGATGATCTTAATAAAGACCATCAAGATCCTCTAAATTCAGGCATAGCTGAGCATAGGCCATCCAGTAATGTCAAAGAAATCTTAGATGAATTTAGGAACTGATATCTTAGGCCAAGGTGGAAAGGCAGGTACAAGAAGCAGACCCATACAGAGGATGCAAAATCAAACTTTGCATTCTGGTCATATGGCCGGAATACAGCTAATTTAGGGAAAGCCCTGAGTTTTTCAAAGAAAGGATATCTTTGTCTATGAACGTACAGACTTCGTTTGCAGGATCCTGTAACAGGTTTTGTTGTATAAAGTCCTTATGGATCCTATACAGCCCTTATTGATTTTTTACCCATCCTGGGAATTCTTCGTATAAAAAGTTCGAAGAATGGTAAAAACAGAGAAAAGCAGAAAAGAAAGAAGAAATAACCTTTCTAATAATCTTGTTGTGATTATAAAGGAAGGATTGAAGTCTTGATATAGACTGTGAAAGGTGATAAGCTGTAACGGTCATCCCTAAATCATCGACCAAAATATAGCGTTGATATCCTGTCAGATGTTTAATCATCCTCGGAAGATAAGCATCAGAAATAAAAATATTATAACGTTAAGATATTAACGTTAACATATTTTTGGGGACAATTGTTGGTGGTGAAATCTTCAGGATAGAACTAACCTATATTTTCTATGTGACATCCTCAGGATACTACAGGCAGAACAGGATTCAGGATGACACTGAATATTATCTTATGCACATTCTGAGGATAAACTAACTATCTTATTGTTATATGAATGCAGGATGATTTTACCTCATATTCTCTTAGTAACATCTCAGGATACTGAAGGACTAAGCAGGGTTCAGGATGTAACTGTGTTTTACCTTATGTGCATCCCGAGGATGGACTAACAAATTATCTTATTATGATGATATTGCAGGTACACCTAATCAATATTAAGGTTTGTAACTACTCCCTAACAGCTATAATGTCTCATTCAAGTCAAAGGAGTTGATCATTGAAGAGCAATACGTGTGGAGCAAGTCCAACACTAAAGAATAAGTCAAAGGTGTGACCAAACGAACATTAATGAGAGGCGAGAAAAAGGAAACGGTTAACCAACGTCTATATTGGTTAATCACTCTTCAAACACAGCTGGAAACAATCAGGAGACTCATTAATATAGGCGGATATCATGGGATTTTCATTATTCACTTGTAACTATATAAAGGGGGTGATTAAACGAGTATAGGACATTTCTCACTTGCTTAACACTTCGCAGACACCTGATACTCTCTCTACACACACAACACTATATTGTAATCATAGATACTCGTTCATCACCTATCCAAAGTTGTACTTATTTTTACCTTATTAATATTAACAAACAAGGCAGGGGCTTATATTTCTCCCGAGGTTTTGTGCCTGCGATCATCAATTGTTCAAGGGCTTTCTTGTACATCGAGTGATGTTCTCTTGTTGCATTACATTTACATTCTTGATCTTTGCCTATTTCATCAATCTGTCAAACAGTTACATCCTCAGGATATAACTGTGCATCCTGACCAATTTCTTTGCCATCCTGAGCATAGTTGTTATATTGATATTTCTTTATTATATTAAACTACCATTTTAAGAATACAATTGAGTTTCTAACATATTTCCACAATTTAGCACTCTACCTCACTTTTTACTAATTTGGAATACAAAATTATTTCTACTAGGTAATTTTTGACCAAAACACTGATGCTCTTAGCAAGCTTGTTTCGTTGAATTTCGCTCATCTCACTAAGAAAGTGTTGGTTGAAGTGATCCAACACCCTTCCATATCCGAGCTCGAAGTGCAAGACGTAATTATTGAAAATGGATCAAATTGGATGACTCCATTCCTAGCATTCCTGAAAAATGGTGAACTACCTCAAGATCACATTGAAGCTGAAAGGGTTTGAACTAAGTCAAAGCAATATGTTATCCAAGAAGACACACTCTGCAAAATGGGGTACTTGGCTCCATTGCTTCGATGTGTTGGCCCTGACAAAGCAAATATCTGATCAAAGAGGTTCATGAAGGCATATGTGGAGCTCATTGTGCTCCAAGATTAGTTGTTGCAAAGCTCATGAACCTTGGCTACTTTTGGCCTTCCATGCACCGTGATGCTACGAACAATTGAAAAAGTGTGAAGCTGCCAAATCCATGCTCCTGTCCAAAGAGTCCCAAGCATGACATGATCCCCATCAATTCAGCATGGCCGTTCTACAAGTGGGGATGGATATCGTTGACCCTTTCCCACCAGCCAAAGGAGGGGTCAAGTTCCTACTTGTTGCTGTAGGCTATTTCACAAAATGGCAGAAGTGAAGCCGTTGGGAAAAATATCCGGAAAGAAAATTATCGAGTTCGTATGGGAAAACATCATATGTCGATATGGTTTGCCTGGGGTACTAGTCACAGATAACGGCAAGCAGTTTGCCGAAAAAACCTTTTAGCTCGTGGTGCAAGGAGTATGAATAACACAAAGTCTTCAGCTCGGTAGCATACCTCAATCAATGGCCAAGTGGAAAGAATGAACCGAAGTGTGGTTGAAGGGATCGAGACTAGGCTAGGCAGACAAGGAGGAAAGTGGCTTGATGAACTCCCAAGTGTCCTATGGGCCATCTGAACCACTGAAAAAACAAGCCACAAGAAGACACCTTACAGCCTTACTTTTGGATCTGAAGCAGTGATTCCTGCTGAAATAGGGGTCACCACACTCGAACACTTCATGTTGACATCAAGACCAACGAAGAGGAAGCTTTACTCAACCTAGATCTCCTAGAGGAAGCCAGAGACTCAGCAGCAATCAGAGAAGCTCGATACAAGCAAAAGATGGAGTCATGTTACAATGCTCGGGTCAAGCATGAACGTTTCAAGCCTAGAGATTTAGTTCTGAGAAACAATGAAGAAAGCAAGAAGGAAAATCAAGGGAAGCTGGGACAAAATGGGAAGGTCCTTACACAATCCTTGAGTCCCACAAAGGACAATCATACAAGCTTGCCAACATGGAAGGCAAGAAGCTCCCACGACACTGGAATGGCAAGAACTTAAACGGTTCTTCGTTTAAGCTTCAAAAATGTTGTTTTCTCCCTACTATATGATGTAATGATGCTATGATGAAACAATGAAAGGATTAGTAGATCCTCTTTTGGAAATTTGTCTTTCTATCCTATCTTCAGGTTGAGAACCTTGCAAAAAACTCCATGGCATGGGCCATGTAAGGGGATGAACTCCCAGGCCATTTCGCTCAATAGGTTCAAGGGTTTAATGAACCTATATAAGGAGTGAGGTCCTAAATCAATCCAACTCCATGAGATACACAAAGTGCTTCTTTATATATCTCATAGGCAGGTTTGAACAACCTACACCAATTGTTCCTTAAGTTTAAACAAAAAAACAAACTTACGAAAATCCACAAAACACTAAGTAGTGTATATAGGATAAATGGTGACTTGTTTGCCTAGACTACCTTAAGGATGAATGACTGAAGCATTTAACCTTTCAGGTGCTACTGGTAAAACATTCCCAAACATTAACAAAGACAAACAAAACAAACCATCATAAGAAAAAATCAAGCAATTAAAGCTGAACAAACAAGAATACCTAAACAGCCATAAGGGCTTAACATTAAACATTAAAGGCTTTATTAAGCCATAGACCACACATATTATTCATAAGGCTTCTCAAAGCCAACAACCTTATAGGAACCCACAAGTTCCACCAAAAGAAGATTGTTTAAAACCACCACATAAGTTAATTGTTTACCACCACTTTACTAAGATAGCTACGAATAAAGGAGTAGAAAGAAGTTTAAGCAACACCACCTGACCCTGAAGGCTTCGAGGCTTCATCCTCTCAACTGCTTCACCACCTTTGCTTTCTTAGCCTTCTTTCCCTTCTTCGGTAACTTCTCAGCATCACCACCCCCAACCTCTGAAGCTTCAAGGCTTGCATCCTTCAACACACCTTCATCAACATCGTGAGTCTCCTCACTATCCCCAGAATGAGTCCTCTTCTTGGAAAATGCTTCTAGTACTTTAGCACAAACAGCCTCGTTCAAACCTTCAGGCTTCAATTGCTTCAACTCCTGCAAAGGCTTCCCATAGAGGGAAGAGACTTGGGTAACATAGGGGTAAGTTGAATGCTCCATCTTCAAGAATGTTTCCTTGAACACTTCCAGGGAGTTAGGCTGATACAAAGGAGGACTCCTCCATAACTTGACTGATTCATGAGCCTTGAAACCAGCAATGAAGCCTGCGTGTTACCATGCACGAGTAACTTGGTATACACTTCCCCAAGGGCAGAATTAAACTCGGCTGAGTGAAGCAAATAAGTAACCACTTGCTGAAAACCCTCAATTAGCAACTTGTTATCATCCAGAGCATGAACAAGGAAGCCCCAACCTTTCCTATCAGCTTCAAAAACCTTCTTCTCTGCATCAAGTGCTACTCGATCAGCCTCAACCTGCAACCTTGCAGCCTCATGTTTTGCAGTTTCTGCTTTATGACCTCTCTTTAACTCATCAATAAGACCAATCAATGTCTTTTCTTTCTAAGCATATTCAGCAGCATCCTTCTTCAATGAAGCAAGAAACTGCTTCATTTCCTCTTCCTTCTAGCAAAATCACTATACTCAGCCATCATTTTCCTGAACCTACTAACACCCTCAGAAGCATAGCAGCTTAGTTACAAGTCCCCACCATCATCTTGGTCAATAAAGCATCATCGTCCATACCTTCTAAAGCAGCTTTGACACCCGGAGTGGCAGATGTGCCAACACATCCTCACAGACAGAAGAGGATTTGAAAGTGCCACTAGGCTTCACACTCCAACCTAGGGTATACACCCCATCACCTTCCAGCTTGTTGAACCTTCAGCAGTTTTCAACAAAGCAACCTTGGTAACAGCCCTTCTTACCTTTACCTTTCTTAACAACCACTGGAAACCTCATCAGGAACCACAGTCTCAACACCTTGATCCTTCTCATCCTCAGAATCCTCTATCTCATCACTTACAGTCACAGCCTCTGATACATCAGCTGGCTTGGCAGCTTTCAACAAACGTCGGCTAGACCCCTGGTTGAAGCCTTGAGGAAGTAGCCTTCGAGAAACTCTTAACATTTGGAACAACAACATAGTTGGTTCCATCATACCTCCCCTTCTCGTACTTTGTCAACACATCCTCACCCTCCAATGCTTTAGCATCTTTAAAAACAACCTCGTTAGCATTATCACCTTGATAAAATCTAATGCCGACATGACTACAAAACAAACAACAAGGAAAACGAACAACATAAGCAACATATAAGGAAAAATAACGAAAAACAAAAACAAACTTATGAGCATACCCTGATCACCCTTCATCAACACAGGGTCTCTACCCTCTTTATCCTATCGGGTACTAATCCCAGATAAAACCAAGAAAGGCTCGCCAAAAGGACGAAGCCTTGAAGGACATGATCGATGGCTTTGAGGAAGTTTTTGTCTAGATCAGATTCTGACGGTTCCATTTCATTCAAAATAGCCTCATGATGTCTCCACACATGCTTAAGGGAAGAATAGACTCAGAAACCCAGAAAAAATCTTGTTTTCCATGCACCGACCGTAGTCACATGCGAAGAAATCAAGTTAGTTTCAACCTGAGACGCTTCAAAAGTATACCAATGCCATTTTTGGCTAATCGGAAGAAAACCGCCACTAAACATGTGAAGGGTTGGATCATTAACCTAGGGCTTTACACAAAATTTCAAAACGCACCACACGCCCCACACCGTGAGGATGAATCTGACCCAACGAAACCCTATAGTATTCATGATCATTTAGAAAAAAATAGAAAACGGATGATGAAGGTTCGAAAACTCGAAGTGATGGCAGTAAAGAGCAATGGAACAGGAGGACATTGACTAACCGGATCCGTAAGCCCAGGAGCAATAGGATTAAAGGACAGATCAATGTCCCATTCAAAACAGAATGCTTCAACTTCTTCTGTGTAAGGGAACAGAAGCTTACAGCCATGTCCTTCTTTGCACCCATGATGCTTCGAAGGATGATCAAAGCAAGAAAATTAAAAGATACTAACCTGAATGTTGTAATATGAAAAAACCCTAGAAAAGTGGAAGAAACGTTGAAATGAAAGATTAAAGTATGAATGATTATGATTGCAAAGTTTAAAACCCTGTTTTTACTGTTAACAAATAAAAAATTATTATAAACGTAATGATACTTTGCATTAAAAACGCAACCTGAAAGCCTGACACTTGTCACATCAATTGTCAATTCGAAATTCAAATCCAGAGACAACTAACCGCCCAAGCAAGCTCTCAACACTTGAACCTTTCAAGCAATCCACAAAGCTCAGAAAACAGTCAGAAGCCTTTAGCTACGCCACAAAGACTCCTGACTTGGGGGGCTGATGACGTGGGTAGCCTAAAGCAAAATAGATCAACAACATCATATAACTATGCTTAAAGGTTGAAAGGTACAATGGTTCAAAGGGTCGAGAAGCACTGATCAAAATGTGACTTGTCTTATCACCTTTTTTTCCTCGGTCAACACAAGCACTGTCCATGTCTGGCACATGGAGACGCTTGCAATGATCGGACCGCAGGTCCAAAGCCATCCTTGGCTTAAAGTGGCATGTCCTCTTGTTGCACTACATCTCAAGATAATATTCCTTCCAAAAAGAGAAGATCCTTCTGCTATAAATCAGACATCCATTCCACATATCTGATTACACCTTTCTGATTATTCTCTTTTACACTTCTCCTTCTATTCTTTTTTATCATCACACGTGGGGAGAATCTCTCTACCACAATAAACACATCACTTGAGTTCATAACAACAATTCTGGCTTTGAGTTACACTCAAACCAGGAATTACAACACTCAAAAATACAATTATCTTGAACCTCCTTCTACGTTTTGCAACGAGGAGGACACACGACCTGCATTAGGCAGATCGGAAACCTTCAACCTTTTAACCCTTCCTTAGACCCAGAACTAATGTTAGACCCTTATTTGTTGTGAGCAACAGTTGGGCTCCAAGGTGAAAGCTAATGCATTTAGCTTGTTGCTCGCTTATCCATTATCCAGATATAACTTGGTTCTTATTGTGCATCTAATAAAAATAATTATTGATTCATTGATTCATATGTATATATGGTTGCAGCAAGTTTGTTGTCATCTCTATATTTTTTCGTTGAAACTTCACACCAACGTGTAGCTCGCCGTTAAGGATCGAAGTCACTATCTATGTAATATTCCTCTTTCAAAAATAATAGTCAACGTAAGTCAACACAAGACTTTTTTAGCATTTTGACCATAATAAAGGGTGATAAGTTTATGGTGTTTAAACTACAAATAAATAAATACTACATTTACTTTCATACCAAATGCTACAAATAATATGTAAATGGTTGCCGCAAAAGTATAACATCTTTATTTGGAGGGCGATGATAGAAAGAATTTCTACAAAACTGCTCTGGTCCGAAGGAACATCCATATTGAAGACTTAAGTTGCTTATTCTATCCGGAAGGTATGAAATCGACATCTCATTTGTTTACTGGATGTGCTTTGACATGTGGGATATGGCAAGCGATTTCTCGTTAGTGTGTATTACGGATATTGTTGCGTTTGACACCAAAATATTTGATAGAAATTTACAAGAATTGTGGGCGTCCTCCAGTTTATAGAGAATTGATTCAAGGGATTATGATCATAACTTGTTGGAGTGTATGGAAGGCCTGGAATGATTTGCTTTTCGAAATAAAGAGGCCCAATTTGTGGACATCATCGCGGAGGTGAAAACGGGTGGTTTTTTGTGGTATAAATATAAAAAAAAGGATTGTTATTGTGATTGGGTTTCGTGGTGTAATTTCAATTTGATGTATTTGTGTGGGGGCTGCTCGTTCTCCTCCTTGGAGACGAGTGTTAGCCGGTTTTTATGAAATTGTTCTTTAAAAAAAAATCTTTTCACCTATTTTAAGAGATTTAACTCTTACTTTACATATATGTCTTTTTGGGTCTATTCATTGTTGTAATTATTAATTTCTTAACAAGTATTAATGCGCAAACATCGTAGATTGATTATACAATAGAGGGTACCTTCAAAGATCCAACATGTCTTTGGTACCAAGGAAAATCTCAGGTA